>JAOEHX010041668.1:0-36688 GCA_025448015.1 Bolborhynchus lineola | reverse complement strand
CCTGGCAGTGTTCAAGGCCAGGTTGGACACAGGGGCTTGGAGCAACTGCTCTATGGAAGGTGTCCCTGCCCGTGGCAAGGGGTGGGATCTGGATGAGCTTTAAGGTCCCTTCAACCCAAACCAGTCTGGGATGCCATGGAGTTTCCTGCATTCATTTGCACCTCTGCAGCCTTTCCATTACAGGTCTCTGAGCAATTACAGTGACTGCCATTCCAGTGTGTGGAGATGCACCCTCTGGTGCACACCAGCAGTGCCAAACCTGGGACAAGCTGGACATTACTGCACATACACAAACTTGCATTCATCAAGTCTACTGTGCACACAATGCAGAGTCAGTCTGTGCTTATTCTGTTGAGGAGGAATGTTGGAGGAGCTGTGCATAAAAAGGACCATTAGAGAATATCAGGATATTAACGAATAAGTCTTTACTATGGGAGCTAAAGGACCTACTTCTGTGAGCCAGCTTAGTGTTGAGCTCATCAGCTCCTTTGTGCTGCCTGGGCATCAAGCCAGCTAGGTAAAGCAATGCTTGGAGTGTACGTGTGCTGTAAGCACTGCATTCAGTTTGGTTTCTTTCTGTTCCTTCAAGGTAAGCTTTTGTGTAAAGCTTCTCCTGAGGTCACTAAGAGCCTTTATTGTCTGCAATTTTCTTCAGGACAAAGACTTCTGTGTCATCCTTGTGCCACACCATGTACCAGAGATCCTCCTAATCCAGAGTTTTGTCCGGGCTGTCCCATTCTGCACTTCCAGATTTGACCAGGAGCTTTACGTGTTCCACCGTGCGGGGCTGCTCACGTGAGTTCTGTGCCTTGTGACAATAGTTGATGGACCCCCAGACCAGCACCAGCTGGGTGTTCTCTACTGGTATTCTGCACAGGATGGCAGATCTTACAGCTGGAGTCCCCATAATAGTGTATTGAATAGCCCTGGGCTGTGCCTGGAGCACTCAAGAGCAGAGCTGAGTAACCTAGTCTTTAGCAGCATTACTACAGTGTCTTGCTACCTGCTCTGGAGTGAATCCTAAGCCTACTCCGGTGTATCTCCAACAGCACTATATGAGACAACATGAAAATAGCCTCATATTATTAACTGAAATAAGTAGTGACATGAGTTTCAATCAAAGAAAACCTGTGATCATTAAAACTGTAAAAGCAAACACTCTTCTGACTGCCAGCATTTATATATAGCTTCCTTCAAGGAGAAGCAAGTGCAGTGAGAGGATTCATGATCATTGGTATAGACAAGAAGCTTCTTCAAGCTGCCACATTGTGAACCAAGGCTAATAGCACAGTGCAGTGTTTGGCCCTGTGGCCTGGGTCAGGTTGTGTGACACTGATACTTGAAAGCCTGGCATAGGTGTCATTTATGCAGTGTAATACATTTCTGAAACATGTAGAACACAGCATAACCTCATTGTTGAGTTATCTATTTTATATAATTTATCCCTTTGTTTTTGAATCATTTATGTCATACCTTTGAATTTCTGAATGCTTTTGTAGCCTGAAATACTCCTGGACTGGGACGCACAACCACTCTTGTGACTGCTGTTGTGTGGTAGGAGTTTTCCAATGCTTTGTTTGGGTAACAAGCCCAGACTGGCCCAGACACCAGCTAAAACTGTGGCATAGTTAGGGACTTCCCCCCTCCTTTTTTTTAATGTAGCTAAATAGTGCATGGTTTCAGAGCAGTACTTCTGCTGTAATTGCATCCTTAAGCACCTTTGCTGCTATACAAATAGCTCATGCAGGGTCTGGCCAGCTCCTCTTGGACCTGTGCAAAGCTTTTTACCCTGGGATGAAATTTGGCTTCTGTGTGCTCTGTCAGAATCCAGCTGGCTGCGGGGAAAGCCACTGGTAGTCTCAGCCCAGCTGCTCAGTAATCCACGGGTAGGTTTGGGAGTCACACGTCCTCTTGAGATTTTGGTCAAAATTAAACTTGCTATCAAGGATTTTGTAAACCCCTTACAATTCTGATTGCATTGTGTATCTTCCAAGTGATACCAACCCTTCCATGGGAACGCAACAAAGTCAGTAGTAGCATTTTCCAACCCCCCCTTGCAGCTGTGCAGGAAAGTAAGGAAAATAGCCTTTCATTGAGGTTCAGGATCAGAAAAGCTATGGAAGAAACCAGCTGAAACCTTTGGGAAGTTTCTGAAGAACAAAGAGCTTGGTGCACAACAGCAGATGCTCCCTTAGCTGAAACCAAAACATGAACAAGTGAAAGATCAATATATTGTGCTTGCACCAAGGGCTTTCGACAGGCATGAGAGAGAAAAGGAGGTCACAGAAAATGGACTAAAAGAAAAGCAGGGCTAAGGAGATGGGTATATGAAGACACAAAGGGCAAAATCAGAAGAGGCACAGGCACAAAATGAGATACTGATTAGTAAAGGCTGTAAAAGGACTAAGAAGTGTTAAGTACACAAAAAGCAAGAGTGCAGCAAATGGAAGTATGGGCCTGCTACTTACCGGTGAAGGAGGAAAAATAACAGATGACGCGGCACAGGCTGAAATGCTTAATGGCCACTTTGCCTCAATTTTCACTAACAAGCATAATAATAATAGCAGCATCCTGCTCCCTGAGCAGTGGAAGGAACTGGGAATCTAGAATCACTTAATTCTGTGCTAGAAGAGAAATGGGCACAAACCTTGGATGGTCCTTCCTAGTCCTCCATCCTCCCAGTGGCTCTAGGGTTTGGGTGTATTTAAAACAGGGTTTGGTTTTGGAGTGTTCTGGGTTTCATCATTTGAAATGTAGTTCACTCTGGCACCACTCCAGGTCATGGAAGGGGACACCCCTGTGCTGGGCGCAGTGGGGTGGCAGCAGGGGGCACTTGAACTGTGCTGTGGGTCTCCCGGGTCATCATCCTCATCACTTATTCCATCTTGCAGTGAACTCTGTGGAAGCGTGTAATGAATGTGCAAAGGAAGCTGATGCTCACTTCCAAGTTCAGGGTTAGTTTGTAATTTAGCAATCAAATGTGTGCTTTGAGCACTCAGATAATCCAGCTGAATGCGAGCACAGAGGTGGAGCTGGGACATTTCCATAGCACATCAGAGATTTGGTAGCTTTGGGTTTTAGAGGTCCTAGTGCTTCTCATTAAAACAGCGTTCCACAAAATCAGAGTGTGACTGGGACTTAGGTTGACAAATAACACATAGAGTTGAAATGGCAAACAGGACCAGGAGTGGCAGTCAGACTGCCTGGATCCCAAGGTTTTTATCTGGGGGGAAAGAACTGAATTCTTGAAATGAAGCTGTAATTTCGTTCCTTGAACAGCTAAATGTTTAATCCATGGGCCTTGTCTAACCAGGAAGGGTCCGTGCCTGTAACAAGCAACATGAGAGGGTTCCTCAGCTGCTGGAGTCTGTCACTGGGAAGTAATTCTTTTTCATGCTTAGTGGTGGGAAGATGTTTTATAGCAGCGTGTGTGAACTCGGGAAGTGCTGGGATATTCCTGCTGTTGCTCATATGCTGCTGCTGTCCCTATTGCACTGACATTCTTACACTGTGTCACTGGTGTGTCATCACTAAGTGGCAGTCTTATGTTTAGCGGGGGCATTTTGTTTGTGCTTTATGTAAGTTTGTGCTTACATGTTGCTGTCTGAAGAACCAAGGCCTAACACAAACGTTAGTTGGTTGTTCCTGCTGGAGAAGGATGCTACTGCCTTTCCTTGGCATCCATATGCCAGGATGACACTTGGCTCTGGGTTATTTCTTTCTTTTATTTTCTTACCTTTTTGCTGTTGTTCTCCCCACACGTGTCACTGTGCAGCCACAGCTGCTGCTTCCATTTTAAATGATTCTTTGGCTCCTTTCTCCGCTGCCTCTGGTCACATGAAGGTTGGGAGGTATCTGTGGTTACAGCAGACATTGCTTTATGGGACTGTAGGTGCAGAAAGACTGAGTGTTCAGTGACAGTTAAAGCAGCATCTTGAGTTGTCTTAAGTAGCTGTTGTGTGATCTTTCATGTTCTCATACACTAAGCTAACATATGCACTTGGAACTATAGTCATATAGCAATCAACTCCAGCTTCTACAAGAGGTGCGTGCGGTGCTTGTGGAAGGCAGGTTGTCACAGTGTGGGAATTGGCTTTATTTTGTCACAGAGTGGGCTTTTTTTCTTTTTCCCTTTTTTTCTAGGTCATTTAATGTAAGAAGCGCAACAAGCAATGACCTGCCTGGTGTCCAGATGCTCACTGAAACCCTTAGCTTGAATGAAAGGATACTGAATGACTTCAGGATATTTACCCTGGTTCGCAGAGATCCTGTGAGTATTGCTTGCAAAGCCCCTTCCAGGAGAATGGACAAACACTGGTAAAAACTTCCATCATTTGTTACATGAAACTAGTGAACTTTCTCTATATAGTGTAGAGGTGCTCAAGTCAGTACCAACAGTTGGCATAGGCTGTATTCAGCCTGACCTGATGGTTAATCTAACCTATGGTCTCTACCGGTGCAGGGACAGAAGCAGGCTGGATGCATGCCTTGGCCACCCACAGCCTCCTTTATGTTGTTGCTTTTTCTTGCACGCATATCTGGTTGTGTGATGAACATGTACTTGTGTCTGTCAGATGATGGGGCTCTTTCTCCTTCCCATGATGTGGATGGGCACATGCCCAGCAAACAGTTCCTTCCCATGATGTGGATGGGTGCATGCCCAGCAGACAGCAGGGAACATCTGCAGTTTTGTTGTGTGATGGAAAATGCTGCATGGACAAAACGCAAGTGCTGTCATTACCACTCATACAGCTGCAGGGAAATCCATTTTATACAACCATTGATGGAGAACATATTTTAATGAATGTTCTTTCCTAAGACCAGAACTTAACCCAGGACTAAAGTAGTGGCTGAGCTTATAGCACTGCTGTTAGCTAGATCTTAACTGAACCTTCAGTTCCAGAAAGTTCTGCATGATGCAGAGTCCAGCCACAAACACCATATAAACATTGTGCCTCGAGTTAGGGCAGAGTGGTTAAACGGGAGGAGTGTGTATACTGGGAGGAAAGTATTTTAACTGTGTGTTGAAATGCAGTCACGTTAAAGGGTACCAATGAAATAGGGAATGTGCATGTGTTTTGCCTTGCAGGATGGGAACGCAGTGAAGGCTTTTGTAGCAGAAGTTCTGGATCAAATAGTTGGCATTTCTGTCATTAGAGAGGAAATGGTAAATCCTGTTTTTGTGTTGTGTGAAAACTGTAATGCTTGGCCCTAAGTGCTACAGGCTGAGTTTCAGGCTTGCCACTATCAGTGTACCTAACAGAATGTCTATGTAAAAGATGCTGCTCCTCTAAACTTTCTTTATCTTTCCTGACAATGCAGGCCTCATTATTGCCCTCCCCATAGGTGATGACTGGCACACAAAAACTCATCCTGTGATTTGAAGGAAGCTGCTGATGCATTCTGGAAGTGCCTCCTGCCCCTCTTCTTGGCTCTTCGGCAGAAAGCCATTCTGCCTCTAAATATGTTCATAATCACCTGTTTTGCCCCCTAATTGACAAAGCCAATAAGCAGTTTTGCCATGTGTACTGCAGAGCAGTAGTTGTCCTTCAAGATTTACTTTCTTACCTTCTTTTCTCCAGCTGTAGGTTCAGAGTGATTCTGAATCACACCCTTCAAAGCAAATAAATGTGCATGTTCCAATGGAGCACAAAAAAGACAATGTTGCACATTAGTCTGGAAAAATAAACCTTTGAGGTTTACTTCTGTGGCAGATTTTAGATTGTTCAGCAGCTGTTTGCTCAGTTTTTAACACAGTCACTCCTGGTTTCAAAAATAGCTCTTAATTATATTAAGAGCATTGAGATAAGAGGATATAGCAGTTTCTCATGAGTGTATAATGTGCAAAAGTGTCAGCTTATCGCTTCGGCCCTTGTTGGAGGGCATTTCATACACAGCTCTTGTGCAGAATTCCCCTTCCTCAGTGTCAGTGTTGTGAGGGGATAGCCTGGGCTCCTCTGTCTTGAACTCAGCAGAACAGTTGTGGGGTTTGGGTTAGTTGGTTGTTTTTTCTTTTCCCCTCTCTGAATGTCCATTAACTGTCTCAGACACTGTAAAAAGGTCAGCTCTGCATTCCCTGTAGGAAAGGTGGGCAAGCTACAAGAGCAGGCTTTGATACAGTGACAGGGTTCCCAATAGAAGTACGTTCAGTCAGTGCTTTAAATGAGACCAATGCCCACAGGCACTGCATTTCAGTGCTCAGACTTAGTCTCTTAGTTGATAGGAAGCAACTCACTGGACTTGGTCCAGTAGTGTAAATGGAGCTGTCTTGTCACTGCTGATCTCCACGTGCTTGTTTTCCAGCATATTGAGTACATTCGATCACATTACGACATTGAAGCCTTTATTCATTTCAATTACCACCAGCAAGAGGAACACGGACATCTTTGCCACTTTGTCTTAAATCCCATATTTCATCATTATACAAAATACTTTCTAAAGGAGATGCTTCGCTTGGCCCACAAATCTTCTCTTTACTATCCTATTTATCCACAGTATGTGGAAGGCAAGGTAAGGACCAAGTTATTTTTATTTCTGATACTAAATGTTGTCACCTTTTCTCACTTTATTTTTCTCTTTGCTTCTGTGAGTGGCTGTAAACAGGAATTTTCTTAGCAAACTGCAGCAAATTGTACTTTCTTTACTTCTTGCATGATATCATCTGCACTCATGGCCGTAGCGGTTGCATCGAACGTATGCTCGGTAGATGCTCAGTAGTGTTGTAACTCCAGACGTACTCAGTAGCTTCAGGAAGCATGTGCAGGAGCAGCAGTTTGAAGTGTGCTTGGCCTTGATGTGCTCCAGTCTATGAAGAGAGAGCAGCTCTTCAAGGGGATGGCTTCTGCTGAGCCACATCACTGTGCAGGTTGGATTCAGAGAGTCTGAGTGCAACTGGCCTCTAACTGATTTAGATGTCTTAAGTTAACACACCCAGGATGCTCCCTGGTAGCAGCACAGCAGAGGAATGAATCATTTCTTTGCTATCTCCTTGCTTGTTTCTAGGAGAAATATATGTGCTTCTTACCCACATGGGTTTGTGTGCTGCTGTTGCTTTGTGCCTTGTCAGCCCCCTCCATAGACGAGCTATAGTCCCAAAAGTCAAGTGTCAGCCCTCTGCTCTCCATTCCCCATAGATGGGTTCTAGGATGAAATAGCAGGCATGCAGTATTCCTACTCCTGCCTAAGTTGGGGCCCTGCATCTGAGTTGCAAGCTTTAGTTTGGGTTTGACTTTGTTTCCTGCCCTTGTGTTAGATGTATAGATGAAGAAGAAAGAACCTCATCAACTGAGGAGACCAACGTAAGAGTTTTTATTTCGTTGTTTTAACTTGCCAGTACGTGTGCTGCACCTTCACTTGCAGTGACAAGGCAGAAAGCACATGGTGTATCTTTAACAATGATCTGTATTTCTTCTTGTACTTTATTAACAGAACCTGATCAAATTGTACTGTCCCATGTACCACCACTCACCTGCATAATGAATTTTGAGTGGTACCAGTATTTGTTTAGGTTCAGGACGAAGTGGAGGGCAGGGAAGGAAAAAGGAAAGATGTCGTTGGGAGTAATGTAGCATGAGTAAATGCAAAGGGATACTACTGAAACCACTGAAACACAGAGTTCTGTAAAACCACTTCAGAAGTGATTTAGGCTCAAGGCTGTGTTTCATCAGAAGCTGGTGGGACCTCGGCACCTCACTGCTGTGGGAGATGTGGCTTGTGTTTCAGCAGGGGCCTGCAGAGCCCTGAGTCCCTAATGCTGTGAGAGAAAAGCCATTGCTGAGAACAGCGTCATTTCTGGAAGCAAACTGAAAGATTCTTTCCACAACACTGATGTGTGTGTCTTGTCATCAGTCTCATGTCAGAAAAGGGTAAACAAACATGTCAGCTCATGGTGTGTAGCCTTCTAGAGCTACTGTCTGGTCCAGGCTCCTGCAAGCGTTAATGGAGGAAGCTCAGTGCATCCAGAGGGCACTTCATCCATCCATCACTACTGCCTATCTTAGGGTGGAAGGAATTGCCCTCTGAGGATGCTCCTCTCTACCTGAGGGCATCTGCAAGGCTGCCTCAAGTAAGCACCCAGCTCTGAGATGGTGGCTGAAATGACTCCTGTCCTCAGTGGCTGAGGTGTTTTTGAGACGACCACGTTCTGAACGCAGGAATTGCCAGGTTAGACATAAGCATATTTTCAGAAGGATGTTTTTTCCTGTGCACTTTTGTGGAGGTTTATGAAGTGTTCTCTTGAGGAACCAATGTCCTTACGTAGCATTAGGTTCTCAGATGCTGAAGAGGCACTTACAAAAATGCAGTTTAATGGCAGTGAATGGAAGAGGAAAGTTAAATCTTACTAATGATTCTAGTTTGTCCTATTTCCAGGCTACAGGGTTCCTTTAAGTTACTTTAGCTTACCATTGCTTTCTAAGTGGGAAATGTGATATTTTACTCAGTTCTCAACATAGTAAGATCAAGTTTTTCATTACTTGTGGTTGGAATGGTACTTCAGTGTAATTTAGTTTGCATTAACACTCATTATCTACTTACAGGAAGTCTCATTTATTTTTTGTCCCTTTCATGTTGTAAATTATGACAGAGCCAGTCATGCTGTAATAAATGGAATACAGCTATTCCTAATGATCCATGCTCCTTGCATTAGCATCAGGGGTTTGTTCACCTCAAGTTTCTGCCAGTTGATTAACATTTATCACTTGGATGAAATTGACATTTTGGTCGGTATAGAATCCGATATGAATTCATAACCCTCCTTTGCCAAAGGAGCAAAGGTTAGAGTAAGCAGATAACACCGCTTAATGGGGTCAAGTCAAGCTGATTCATGATCACTATGGAGCAAAATATCCTCCTGGGGAAAATACTTGTGCTGAAAAATCCCATAAACCAAACCACTTGTTTATCTGTCATTCCCACAGAGCTGGTAATGTAATTACTCTCATAATTATCTTCATTAGTGTCAGGAATTAGCTGCAATTCATTCCTCTGCTCTGAGTATGTTTGTTTATTTGCTGATTTTTCTCTCAGATTTAGCCAACAGAGCTAAGAATTTTGTATTTGCAAAGCCATACAACAGACATCTGTGATGCACTGCTGACATTCTCTCTGCTGAAATATAGATCGCTGCCTTTCAGTTTCAGACTCCCTGTGCCCATTCCCTGACATCTGCCCTTCATTACATGGTTCCCGTGCGACCAAGACGACAGATTGTCTATCCTCTGGAAGAGCTTGGCATAAATGCTCCATCAGAGCAGGTCTCCAAGGATCAGGTGGGTAACAGAAGCAGCAGCAGGCGGAAGGCATGGTGCCAGCTAGTGCAGGCTTTGGCAGATGGGATGGTATTACCATCCCAGTGTTGATAGGTTGCTTCTTAATTACACTGAACATGGTGTCCATACCCTCACAATCGCAGCCCTGCTTCTGCACGGCCGCCACTGCTTCTGAGCTTGAATTTCAAACACGTTATAGGAGCAGCCACTGACCTGGAACATCTGCACACAATTGCTTCCATTTTAGCAGTGGCTTCTCGTGACGATGCTCTCAAACTCCCAACACATTCTAAATGCTCTGACTTACTGTTTAGTCCTTCTTCTGGTAAGTTTATTTAGGTGTCACTGCAAGTGGAAAAAAGACAATGTCATGATGCTGACTATTGCTGTAGAAATTGCTTAAATACATGTTAGTTTTCAATCCCGAAGCCAGATTTCCTCCATGCACAAGAAACCCTCAAAGAGCACTTCAAAATATCAGGAATGGTTTAACAGCAAAAGCAAGGGTTGTCTCCACCAAACAGTTCTGATTTGTGTAGGACTTGTGCAGGGTGGAGGTTCTGACCTAAAAGTCTCTCCATTTCCTGTGTTAAATAACTGACACCTTATTTTGTCTTACATTTTTAAGTAACTAAAGTTTGACATGAAGATGGTTCCTCACGAGTAACCAGCAAAGCTGACATCAGAAAAAAAACCATTAGTGATGGATACTATCAGTAGGTAGCTGCAATTTCCAAAGGAAATATAATTAGGGAGCTTTGTGTGTGTCTGTGAACTCTGGTTGGCTGCGATGGGCTCCCATATCATATTTTAGCGCTGTCCTTTTCACAGTTAGTCAGTATTGTTTGGCACCCAGAACTCTTAATTAGGCAGCAATTGGCAAAGCAAGATCCAGAACATGGCTGAGGCCATTGGTGTGAGTTTAGCTTTGTTGAGCAGTCTTCCCTCAGCAACCACCTCCCCCCCCCCGCCTTCCTCCCTCTTCTCTGCAGGATAAGCTGTCCCACACTGTTCTTTAAACTACATCCTGCTTCATCTTTAAACTGACCTGTTGCTCACTTGCAAGAGGAGCTCCTCTGCACGTGTTTGCTGGAACTGGGAATCAGACTTCCTTTGATGGGGAGATCTGCAGATCTTTTGTGTGCTGAGGTTGAGCCTGAGCCTCTCTGAGTTGCAGGCGCTGAGATAATCAGTTCAAATCTTGAAAGTTTAATCAATTTCTAATTAATAAAACGTGTGAGATTTTAACTAACAAAGTTCTGCTGAAGAGAGGTGAAGGCTGCCCACTGCATGAGAGTTGATGCATATGTGTCAGCATTAATTATAGATTCCTGACAGACTGTGTTCTATCAAAGCTGACATCTGGGGTTGATCCCTAGGTGGTAACTTGAGGATAAAGCCAGTCCACTGCTGCTGCCTGTCGTTTTCTGAAGGACCAAGAATCTGAAACCACATAAAGCTAAATTGACTCCTCTGTTGAGTGAATGAATTGACCTTTGGCCACCATACGTTGTGAAAGCTTTATGAATTGGGAGGTAACCTACCACAGGGGACTGAGCGTGCCTGTAGGAGTAAGAACCTGGTGCTGCTTTTAGATCCTGGATGTTTCGTTAGCTCTGGAAGTAGCAGGCATAAGGCTTTTACCCTCTCTCTACTCTGAATTCAGAAAGGAAAATTGATCCCCATGGATAACCTTGCAGTTCCCTGCAAAGTCCTACAGCTGAATTGCAAATAAAATGAGGTGTATTTTATAAAATTAATATGATCAAATTTCAGAAGGCACAAAATGATACTTCTACATTTTGCAATGATCACAAGGCCTGCCCAGGCACTCTGTCAACAGAAGGACACAGTCTGTATTGCAAAGAGCAAAATATCCCACCAAGGGATATAACAAGGAGTTATATGTGATAACTGCAAAATGGAAAGGTTGAAAATTGTCATCCTTAAAATACTGTGAGAGAAGGTGAGATGTGTTGGTCACCAAGAAGATGCCAGCAGCCTAGGAAGGGAGGTAACAGAGAAAGGAAAAGCAGCGTTGTAGGAAAGCTTGGAGAGGGAGAAGTGAGGGCAGACAAAGGCTGGAGCAGGAAGGAGGAGGGAGCAGTCTGTAGCAAGCACCTGCGTAGCAGTAAGGAGAAAACTTCTGTTGTCTTCTCTGGTACTGTGGGTTTAAGCAGGTGGGCAGGATCCTGCAGGATCTGGAAAACTTTGGGCAAGCAGTGATTCCAGGTAGTTGAGACCTCTGGTGTCTTTATGATATTCTTTGAGCTTGCCAGGTGTGTAGAAAGCACTTCCTTCAGACAACAGCCCATGGCCCCTTTGCTTCTGAGAGCTGGAGGATGGGTTATTATTGTAACTCTTGGTTTAGGCACCCCTGCAGTGGTGGCAGGAGTCTTTCACATGGAGTACAACATGAACATTCTAAATGCAAGTCAATGTCAGAAATGCACAATCTTCATTTGATTGACTGTTCTAATCCATTGCTGGAGTTTCTGTCACTTGTGATGGAGATAATAGTAGCAAAATTCTTTCTTTGATACCCAGAAGATGCCCTATGATATCTGGCCATCAGCATCTGTTTCGATCTCTTGTTTTTTCAGCTGCCTTCCTCTCATTCCAGCTCTCTCTCCTATTCTTGCTGCAGAATCCATTTTTCACCAGGAACAGCTCGAGGCAGAGCAGCTCAGCCATTCCTGCCTAAGCATGGCTCTTGATTTGTGCATATATATCTCTGTAGGCTGTTAGTGGCTTAGTATCTCAGAGAGGGTGTGCAGTGGAAGCCTTGGGGCTCCACCACTTTGTGTATCTCTTCCATGCATTCCAGCCTGCCCGGGAGCATGAGGAGATTCACTCATAAATATTGACCCAGTAGAGATAACTCAGCCAGGAGCCACATGGACTGTTTTCCCTAATTCTTTCCTCCAAAGCCAGAAGCAAAAGCTGCAATCTGAATCAGAAAGGCTTTGCCCTCAGCTAATTCCCATGTGTTGCCAGTCCAGATGGATCTCGGCTGTGCTGGAGAGGTGGTTTTCTTGCAGGTCTGGATCGGTTGTTGCAGACAGATGAGCACCCGAAATGAAGTCTGTGATAACTTGTTCTCATTGTCCCTCTGTCAGACTCTGTTCTACTGCAGTGTCTGGAAAAATCAGAGGGGGAAAGCTGTGCACTGCCCTGCCATGGATTCCTGCCTGCTCGCTCCTGCTTCTAGCAGGCACCATGGGCTGTGCTTTGTGGTGCCTAAGAAAGCACAGGTCCTTCTTCCTGTAGGTTCCTGGGAGCAGTGGCTCTCCATTTCCTAAAGGGCTTCACATCCTTAATGGGCATAGTAGTATTTTCCTGTGACAGTCACTAGTGACACAGCATGGTTTTACCCCCCTCCTTGAGATGGCAAATGCATTTTGGTGCCGGGTTTGTGGCTGTGCTACAAGACTCTTGTCTGCCATTGCTCTGTGGAAGAGGTTGGGGTAAATCTGGCACGGATTGCCATAGGAGGCACGGAGGGGAGGCGCTGAGCCCCGCTGCCTGACCCGCAGCCCTGCCCATGGCACAGATGCCAACGGTCTCATTTGCTGTAGCCCGGGAAGCACGAGGCCTGGGAGCCTGCCCATGCTGAGCTGCTGCAGGAGCACCCACGCAGGCTGCCCTGCTGTGGGGCTGAGGACAGCCCTGCAGCGCCCCGGCTGCTGCTGCATCAGTCACTGCTGCAGCTGCTCCGAGGCAGGGGAAAGCTCTCGGGTTTGTATTCCAAGTCAGTAACCGGCTCTGAAGAGCCAATTGGCAGAAGATCCAAAGATTCCAAATCTTAATTCCCACAGTGTTAAAGCAGATTAGATTATGATTGTGTTTTGCACATCTGTCAGTCATTTCAGTCGTGTTACGTTAAAAACCAGTTGGTTACAACAGAGCACTAAATAACTTGTAAAGTGCTGCTGGCCCCGGCAGTGCATGTCAGTATTGGTGGAGTAGAAAACTACAGATAATGAAATAATTTTTAATGATTTCTTCATAAATAAACAATTGATAAACTTGTTTGCTTTCCCACCATCTGGGAGCATTCTGTTATCCATCTGCTTCATGTAATTATCAATAAAAGGGAAGAATAGGTGATATAATTAACAAGAATAACTGATCCACAGTGAAGAACAAAAATGTCACACATCTGTTGAATTATTTTCCTGTTTCTGCCCTTTCATTATTATTCAGGCTACCAGGTTTACTTGTGGTTTTATGTCATGGCTGTGTTCAAGCTGTCAGGTTTTATTGCAGAGTACAGAACTGGTTTTTCTGCTATAGCTCATAGGAAGAAAACGGAACAGTTATTAAGGCATTGCAGAAGCATGTACAGTGCTGTATAAGTTTAATTGGAAAAACCCCCAAACCAACCCACCTGCCAGTTTAGTGCTTCTCGAGTGATGGTGCAGGTGTGTTACAGAGAATCCTTAAATGGGGTCAGGAGCAGGGAGTGAAGGAGGCTGAGCCCAGTGCTGTGTTCCCTGAGTTGCTGACTTCCGCCGTGGTCAGGAGCTGAGTGTTGCCAGGGTGGCAGGAGAGATGTCCCCAAATTGACCTGGGGACATCAGCAGCGGGTCCTGCCCTCCCTCAGGGGCCAGGGCTGCATCCTGTGTGAATGGACAGTGTGCTTTCTCAGCAGTCCTGGAGTTAAAACACCCTCCAAAGCAACTGCTGTGGTACAGCTTTTAACCTCCTACTGGAAATTTGCCCCAAAAGTTGCTTTCCCTGACCACATCGAGGACCTTATCAGGATGAATACTGTTTAGAAGCTGGAGGAAAGACCCTGTCCACATGGAATTGAATAATGCTGTGCATGAAAACATGCTGCCTTCTGTTCTGAGCAGGCGCATGGGCTGTGGGAGGTGGTATCCTTCTGCTCCTTCATAGTTGCATTGCTCTACAGCTTATGGGAACAGAAGGGTTGTCACTGGGGTGCTGAAGTCTGCTTACCTCCTGTGTAAGAAGTTACTCTAACGGCTCCAGGCTTTTCTCTTCAGAAGAAGATTTTTCCTTTACTGTTTCAAGCAAAACTGTCAATGTCCTCTTTTCCCCTCCAAGCAGTCATGGGGCTCTCACTGTGACCCTGTCAGTGGTGAGTGGTGCTCTGCACACTGGTGGGCTGTGGTCTCCAGCCTCTGCACCATCCAGAAGGGGCCTGCAAATAGGAGACACAGGGAAGAGCTGGTTTATTGTGCGTGTAGTTCTGCACTACCACATGGAACTGTTCGGGACAGAGCGTGAGAGAAGGCTGAAAACCTCGTGGGGGAAATGGGAGCTCAACCGGAAACAGTCAGTGTTAATTTAAGGATCAAGAAATAGGAATGTATTCCTATTGTGAGGAGCTTGTAAGCACTGCTGCCTTCACACATTTCAGTGCCGGTACCGTGTGTGTTTACTTGATTCCAGGCTCATGCCTGTGGCCTGAAAGCAGTTTAATACCAGTTTTCTAAACGTAAAATGAGAGAAAATGCTAAAACTGTCAAGCGTGTTTTTAATCAATGCAGTTGTCTTTAGAGCAATCTCACAGCTTGTTCCACTGAAGTCTATGTTCATGCATATTCTTTGTACTGCAGAAGCTACTCAATGAGTTTCAATTGGAAGTACTGTCCTGGACTAACCTCTATCAAATGAGCTTTTTTATGTCCACTGTAAAGCTTCAGGACTTTAAACCCAGAATCAAACATGCCCAGCATGTTTGCAGGGTTTCTAAAAGGAAAAAAAATGGAGCTACCACTCCAACTGAAACCAAAAATCTCAGTTGTTTCCAGGCTTGACAGAACCTGGCGTTTGGGCAGCTGGTTTGAAAAGGGAAAGAAACCAGGTATCTATGAGTGCTTGCATAGGAAACTCTTCTGGGGGTGATCCTGCCTCTCCCAGGAAGCTCTTGAGGCATTTGACACTGTAGCTTCTGCTAATGAGAAGCTGCCTTAACTCTTCACTTGAACCCGAGGGGCTGTGTGTAGGTGGGACGTATCTGACTGCTCCATCCTCAGTGCTTCCTACTGAAACAAACTGAGCAGGGACTGCAGTGTTTTGGGTCAGCCACCCAGAGCAGGCGTAATGCATTACCCTGGCCTACGGCAAGTTGATACACTGACAGTTAACACCTTGCTGTGGAGATGGAGGGAAGCAGAGCGAAAGGCAAGGGCATTTGTAACCCATGACAGAGTCCCAGCTCATCCAGAGTGTGCAGATAGAAAATCTGAGCTCAGCTGCACTTAAATGATAATAAAAACAAGGAGTGGAAACAGGTTTTAAAAGAGGGGGAGAGGCTGCGTACAACAGAACAGCGTGTTCTGAACAAGCAGATCTGTTTGCTTCTGACAGGTTGAGAGAAACGGAGGGAGCAAGGTTTTCAGCTTAGGCATCCAGAGAGAAATATCAAGAAGGAGGGCAGGACGGGGGCAAGCACTGCTCTGCAGTGCGTGCCCTCCTCAAGCGCAGATGTGTGTTAGAGCAAGCTCCCTGCAGCTTCCCGAGCCATGGTTGAGTGGGAAGCTTCTGTCCCCCATCCCCATCTCTGTTGCAGGGAATAGGTGTGCTTCCGAGGCGCCTCCTCTCCAGCTGTGCTCCAGCATGAACGCTGACAGGGCACGGAATGACTGAGTGGTGAAGAGAAGCTGTTGGTGCTGTTGTATTTTATAGGTGCCTTCAAGCAAAGTGTATTCAGACTGCGAAGGAAACCTGTAGTAACAGAAGGCTCTCTTGTGACTCAGTTCTGTGTGAACTCAGCTGAGGCACTGGAATATACCAAAATGGGCTAAAATTTCTGTGGATGTCCCTGCTTCTTGTAGGAGGGTTGGGCCTTTAACAGTACCTTAGAACCCCAACTGGTCTATGATTTAAATGTGAAAGGTTTTTGGTGTTTGGGGTTTTTTTAATCATTAAGCCCCTGCTAATGATTATAATGATGCTAAGCAGAGAGCCTAGGCAGGATGGGCAGGTGCTCCCTGCTCTTAAATATCAAGAGGCACAGATTAAAGTTAAGACGAACACATTCCTATGTGTTCCTGTTTGTCTGTGATGATGTTGGTGTCACAAACACGGGCGCGGTGTGTGCAGTTTGCACTTCACCAGGAGAACAGTATTAATTTTTCAAGAAGTAACTGTTGCTGAAGGTGCTGTTGTGTTGGGGCAATGAATTTTTCATGCTTCAATAGTATGTGCGTGGATGAAAATCCATTATTTATTGTACCTTCACTGGGTTGGGAAAGGTGATGGTTTTACAGCACCAGCAGCCACGCAAACACAGCCATTCCCAACTGCTGGCTGGTAATAAATTTCCTTACTGTAAATGTCAGTGGGTTTGTGTGTTGCTGCCATTACATCTTGTTTGGAAGGCTCAATATTACACAGTTATGGGAGGCACCAGATGGCATCATTAACAGGAATGCTCCCAGTGTTTACCACTTATGTGCCTGTGTGAAATTAAAAGTAGGGTGACCTGTCTTTATTTTGAAAGCAGGGTGTCAGTCCTGGGCAGGTGTCAATGACATTTGCAGCAAAATAAAATAGTCATTTCTGCCTAAAACCAGGTCAGACTCATTCAAAAGCTCTTTCAAAGGGTTTTGCTGGATTGACTTTGGAAGTAGCAGAAGTGCAGCTTGGAAGGAGGGCATAGATACGTTTTCCACAGAAACAAATTGTTCCCTCTCACAAAATGGAGAAGCAGAGCTACTGTCACTAAAATACAACTCTCCAGGAAGCTGCAAATCAATGTCCCCTGTACCCTTGTACTGTGCTTTCCTTACCTCATGTTCATCATCTCCAGTATGAAGCCTGAGGATGGTTTTTATGGTTTACTTTTTGCAACTTTTAATTTTATACATCTCTTGGATAATTTCATGAATTCTGACCATTTAGCAAATGCTCCTTCTGTTGCCATGAGTGTGTGTGCAGAGTAGGTGCAGTACGCAGAGGTGCTTCTGTTCTCTCTCTCTCCAGAGCATACACAGCCCTGTTTGGATATGGGCACTGGAGTAGTTGTGCTGTGTTGTGGCGGTGGTGTGATCCCTCAGAGGGAACCTTCCTGAGCCAGCATGGGGAGATTTTTCCAGTGATGTCTCTTCAGGGATGTTCAGGTTTTCCATAGCGGCCTTTGGAGGTGGGCAGGGAGGTGAAGCAGGACTTGCTTAAAATCAAACCTTAAGGAAGTCCTGTGGTTCACTGTGGAAGCAACAATTGTCTGGAAACGCTGGTGGTATTTTCTGTTACGTACAATTTTGCTATTTATAGGTAGTTATTTTATGCAATCTCAGTGGGCTGTTGAAAGAACTCTTCACCCTTTAGCATCTGCCTGCTGTAAAGGTATGGGTTACAGTCCTTTTCCAGGGCTGCTGTTAGTGACTTTCTTAACAGAGGAGAATTGGTCTCCATAAAGCAGGTTTCTTTACCTCAGCACACTAGAGGCAGCCATGGCTTCACCCCTGTAGCTCGAGTAGGTCCTGTGCCTTCCTGTACATCACTGTCTGCCCCTGAGGGATGGGGAGGCCTCACCTCTGAAAATGACCCCATTCGGAGTTCAGCCATTTGACCTGGTAAGCTGAGCAGCAAGAGTCATGAGATCTTTATGCAAGTGTGAACTGTTCAGCCCTCTTTGGGCTGTGAATCCAGAAGTGGTGCTAAAACGAAAAAAGAGCAGTTTCTTTCCAAGGTAGCAGTGGTTCTGCAGAGAAATTGGATCTGTGTGCCCATGCTCTGCTCTCCTGTGCTGCGTTCTGGAGTGGCGCAGGAAAGCCCTGGTTTCACAGGAAGTCCCAGCGATTCGGCAGGAATCTATAAACTGAGATCAGCGTTTACCCACATGAAGATCGTATAGTAATAATGACTTCATTCTCAAAGGCCTTTGAGGTCTATGCATGAAAAACTCAATATAAAGGCAAGGTATTACCTGTGCAAATTGGTTTGACAGAGCCGCAGTTGCCAAAGGAGGGGATCGTGGCAAAATGATGAAGGCTGCACTCTTCATCACAGTTTCCTTCTCCTTTTCCTTCTATTCCTGGTGTTTGAGTAAATCAGTGAATGCTGGAAACAGCTCCTGAAAACATGTTTACAGACATTCCTAATGAGACTCTTTGGAACGTAGCTACTATTTAGAAAAACAATAATGCAGGCTGGAAAAGCTTCCATTTTCCCATAACTTTTGTTCATATCTCCTTGGTAAACATTGATTCTTCTTTTTTTCCTTGTGATTCAAATGGAGCTTGAAATTAAAACAGCTCTGTTTGTTCACCTCCTTGTTTGCCTGCCACCAACGCTGACCTCAGCACTAACCTCGAGCGGGTTGGTTAGTCTGGTGGCTCTTACAGTAGCAGAGTTCTAGCTGTGTAGATCTTGTCCAGCAGTATCTGTCACTCAGTTTCTCAGTAGCAAATGATGAATGCAGCCAAAAGCCTGTCCTGCAGGTTTAGGATACCCAGGACAGGGCTGGGAGGGTCCCTTGAGTGGTCCCTGTTACATCCTGTAGCATTGAGGGATCTGTGAAGATGCTGAGTACGTAAGGAGCAAGTCTGCCCCATGTTCCCTGTGTGGTCTGTGCTGCTCTCGTGTATTTAAATGTAGCAAACACTTGACCGTGTTGAGCAGGGTAAGGCCCAAGTCCTCAGTGTGCAATAAAATCAAGTCTAAATCCTGCTGTGTGATGGGGTCTTTGCATGAAGAGCCCCAGCGATGAGAGTAAGAGCTCGCTGACACACTGCTGGTGTTTTACTGGGGTGCATTTAGTAACACCCAGTTCAGAACACAGCACTGCTCCTTTTCTGTTGGAGTTGAAACCCTCTGTCCAACATGTCTGTTCATCGTTGGGGGTTCAGGTTCCATTTTTTCTGTTTCAGTGAAGGTAACGTTTGCTATGAAACGCACCTCTGGTAGGAAAATCCCAGTGACTGTTTTTAGAAATCCCACAAATAGCCCAGAGTCAAATGTTTAAACCAGAACTAGGAGGAGCTATGGGTTATCTCCATCTGAGATGTTACGTATACGGCAGTGTATATGGGCATGTGCTACGAGTGTGATGCTTCACATGGGTTGACAGTGCAGAGGAACAAATGCATACAAATGGAGTTGCTAAAACCAAATAATGATTTCATGTTATCTTTCCCCATTGATTACTTAGGGTAGAGGGATGTGAGGGTTTCAATGCTCTCAGTCAGTCCTACACTGCATGTGGTGTGCAGATCCCTGTAGATACACATGAGATCATAAGTGACAGATGTGCTTTGCATGCAGGGTTTGTGTGTTCAGGGGAGTACGCTGAGACATAGGTAACATTGTTAGTGCAGTGCAGCCTGGAGCCCCCGAAGAGGGTGGCACTGACTGTGCACATGAGACCTGTCCACTGTGGCCTAGTGAAGAAGAGAGGAGGTGATGGGATGGGGGGCGATAGTGAGGCGGTCGGGTACCAGGCCAGGAAGCGGGACATCTCTTTGATAACCAAAGAACATGCCTTCTTTTCCTGAGGTACGTGCGCCTCTCCTGACAACAGCTTCAGTGCTTTTTTGCCTGGCGTTAGTTACTGATTGCTGGTTTGTTTAATGAATTGGGTAGGAAATAAACAAGTTAGAGCTGGTGACTGACCTATCAATTATGATGTGTGATTGCTCCTCCGGGGAACATACGCAGTCATTTGTCCTGACATTTTGCTAAAATAAGGTGGTATTATGGGACCAATCCACCTAATTCCTTACTCCCTGGGGCCATTTAGTGTACTTAGCCGTTAGAAAGGTGATTTCTGAGGCCTGACAGCTGTTGGTGTTGGGGCCATTGTGTGGTGAACAAAACCGTTAGATCCTGCTCATGTGCTGCCTTTGTACCCTCGATACAGAAGCCATTTCACAAATGAGGCACAACTCTTGCCTCAGAAATGGTGTTGCTGCTTTGTGCTTCATCACTGGGGTACATGTGGAAAACAAACCCCACACAGCCTGCGGGGGGGGGGTTGAACCTGGCACTGCTGCAAGCCCATGGGGTTGATCCCACTAGCTGCTGCCATTCCTGTCATTTTGGCTGATGAGGTACATAGCAAGTAGCATCTCTTCACGTTCTTTTTACCTTCTCTTACCGTGGTTAAAGCCGCATTTCAGCAGACACATCACCGATGACGTTCCGCCCGAGGGCTTGGCTTGGCTTGGCTTGGCTGGAAATCCGCAAGCCCGTGTGCAGCAGAGGAGCCTGTGGGAGCTCTCGTCTGCGGGTCCCACGCCCAGGGCTGGGCCCTGCAGCAGCGTCCTCGGTGCCCGTCTGTGGGACCACGAGGCCCCGCGCCCGCCGCAGAGCGGTGTCAGAGGTGTACGTGGGGCAGAGCTGCTTCCTGCGCCACCGAAACACGTCCAGGCCCTATTTAAATGGGGGCGGGCAGTCGGTTCCTCCCAGTCGGTGGCATCTTTCCAGCAATGCACGTTCTCAGTGAGACAGAAAAGGGTGTGCAGTTTCGGAAGTGTGGAAATGGCGTGGATCCGTTGTCATTCGTGGTGTGGATCCGTTGTCATTCGTGGCGTGGATCCGTTGTCATTCGCGGCGTGGATCCGTTGTCATTCGCGGCGTGGATCCGTTGTCATTCGTGGCGTGGATCCGTTGTCATTCGTGGCGTGGATCCGTTGTCATTCGCGGCGTGGATCCGTTGTCATTCGTGGCGTGGATCCGTTGTCATTCGTGGCCTACCCCGTTACCCGCGGACCCCGCCGCGGCGGTGTTTGGCAGCGCTGCCCCTGAGCGGGCCCGAGCTCACCGCTGGGGGTCAGCCGTGCGCTGCGGTGGGCCGCGACCGGGGGACCATCTGTCCGGCGGCCAAAACCAGCGTTGCCTCCGCGGAGGTGACGTTTACTGCTGCCGCATCCGAGGTGAGCGGCCGTACAGCGGCGACGGCTTGCAGGTGACCGGTCCGCAGACCTCCCCGGGCACCGTGCAGCCCCCCACGGCGGCAGGCAGCCGGCTCTCCAGCTCCTGTGCGGCTGTGCTGGAGCCCCGGCCGTGGGTGTCCGCCGTGGTGAGTGCATGGTCCGACACGTCCGTGGGGATCCCAACGGGCTGCGTGCTTCTTGAGGAGGCCAATGCAGCTGCCATAGCTTTAAAATAGAATGGTTGTTCTTTGTATATTGAATTGCTCTGACAACTAATATATAGACGATATATTTCTACTGTAATCTCATAGGAGGAATTTAGAGGGGTTAATTTTATTAACCCTTTCTCCTGTTTGCAACCTGCTAGAAGAGAGCCTGATCGAAGTCTTTGAGTGCTTCCTGCCTCAGTGACACAGCAGTGCTGTGTAGGAGAAGTGCCTGACAAATAACAGAGGCAGCTGCACTTTGTCTCTTCAGTGCATTTCTGAATGCGCAATTATGCGTCCTGTGAAGTGGGAGCGTGCATAACCCAAAGCCATCGGAACCGTGCCAAGTGGGTTGTGCTGCAAGGTGGGAAGTGTTTTCCTGTCTGTCATCAGACATTTGAGGATCAAATATAGCTCCGGGCAGAAAACAGTTGTCAAACACAACATTATCTCTTGTCCCTTGTGTATTCATTGTGAGAATCTATGTTAGCTGCTGAGACCTAGAGACACCAGGTAAACAAATACATGGAATTTGTTGCCTGAGCCAGTGTCTGCGTTAAGAACAGAAACTGAAGCTGGTAATTAAAAACTTCATAGTCAGATTTTTGGCCCGAGTGCTGATCTCAATGCCTTGAGATACACATTAACTTGGTGTCAGCCCGGTTTTTGGTCTGGCTGCTCTGTATTTAAGGAAAGAGAAGGTTAATCCTATCGCTTTGGAAGAGTTTTCAGTGAAACACATGAAGACACTCCAAGATAGAAGTTCCTCCTTAGAAGTAAAGTGATTTCCCTGACTAAAGCAGCAAGAGTACAAGCTGCTCTGGAAGGTATAGAAATGGCTTTGTAAATATACTCCCCAGGTGTCAACTAATGGTAGTAAATGACAGCAGAGGCGGTGTTTCTCCTCGCTTACAAGGGCTCCATAGCATCTTTTCCAGGAGGAGCCAGACCATTAAGCTCTGCTAATTTTCTGTGACCTATTAAGCATGCACATATTTCAACATTGTGGTGCCATTTATCTACCGTTTATCTTGTGCTGTGCACTGAAAACCCATAGCATTATTCAGGTCAGTGAGCCATGGTACGCTGTGTGAATGCAAGGTGAGGCATGGCTCATGGTTTAAGGATTCTCAGCAGGCTTTGGCTGGGTTCCTTTAATGCATTTCTATGTCATTGTCCGTATTTTTTCACAGGTAAGCTATTCTCTGAACCACACAAACCGAAAGCTAGTGCTGGAATCCAAAGTGTCTGTCAACACCAGAATTGTGGTGGTTGGTGCGTCCGATGTTGGAATCTCTTTTCTGGAAACACTCGTTTTTTGGTAAGTTTTCTATTTTGTTTCTTTTATTGAGAAGAATGTGTTGCCTTTTGGTTGAAGGGCTTCCTGCGTCTGTTCAGGACCATGCTTTGAGTCTGTCTCCGTGTGCTAGTTGGTAAACGGCTGAGTGTCTGCAGATGTGCTGCATCCTGGTAGGCTCTGGAGCAGAGCTGCTCGTAGATCCACAAGGTGAAGGCACGCTGAATTTCCATATACTTCAAATCTCTTTGACAGTTGTTCTTGCACAGAAATATTAGAGGTGGAGGTTAAATCCATGGCCCTCGTGCTCCAAAGCAGTATTGATCTGTAAAGCCAGTTGTGCTCAGTGGGATCACAGATCACTGTCTGAATCCCTCCCATCTCTTCCCTGTTATGATGTGTGTTTTCAGAGCTATGCAGTGTATGATGGAAGCTTGCTGAGTTTTAGCCCCACTGTGCTGCTTTTGACTGTAATGACACCTTTCGATACCTTTGATTCCAACGAGTCTTTTGATGTTTGGGATTGCTCAGTAACCAAGGATTGCCCTTTTAGGCCCTTGTGCTGGTTTTGCTGTAGACCCCAGGGTGGTGGAAGGGGCTAGCAGAGGACGTGCTCTCCAGTAGTCTGGCCCTGCTCCTTGGCGCACCAAGAGCACAGGCCACCAGCACACATTGAAGGATTCATCAGCAGTAAAACTGCAAATCAGATTGCTGTGGTGACCTTGACTTCCCCAAACTGAAGTAAATGAACAATCTGAACTGGTTGAGAAGGGGCATAAATGTATACAACTTCTTATACCTTCCATTGTCTGACTGTTCTGGATTCAGCTATAGCAGTCATGGGTGTTATCGGCGTTGTTCCCAGGCTGAAAGTCAAAACCACAGCACTACACCAGCTACTAAGAAGGAGAAAAATGACTGCTACTGCTGACCCCAGGACCCTGAGCCAGGGCAGAGTTCTGTTTCACAGACTTCCCACAGTTAGGACAAGGTGCCCCCTCCCTGGTATCTGCCTGCTTGCATTTCCCAGCCACAGCTATCCCTAGCTGTTGTGGGGGCTGTGGGGAAGTCAAGCTGTATGTGAGAATCCAAGTCCTTCGGTGCAGTTGTTGTTTTCCTCATAAATGAAACATACATCCTAGAAAAGTCTGGAAGGACCTGCAGGATGAACGTGGTGTTCAGACTGTGATTGCCGGTGTGGCCGGGGAGGCTGGCAGGGAGCTGACAGTTCTGCCTGTTTCTGTCGCTTCAGTCAAGAGTTTGTATTTCTAAAACAGCCATGAATAACATCACAAAATATCAATATGGCAGGAGAAGCAGGAGCTGAAGTGCTTTGTGGATGTTACTGTAGTGCTGGAGCAGGGAAGGAAAAATACCAGCTGCTGCTCTTTTTCCTTACGTTCTGACTGCCTGCAGAGCATCCCTCTTGGGGTAAAATCCCTTTCCTCTCATCCTCGTGTGCCACTCAAAACTCAGTTAAGAATGCACTTTACAGCTATCAACCATGTTCCTGTTGCTCACCCCGTGCTGTATTACTGCACTTTTAGGATGAAGTACTGTGAGGGAAACCAAAGCACATTGATGCTCTGACTGTGTTGTCCAGAACATGGGTCCCTGCAGTGAGGAGGGCATGAGAGCCTGTCTGCTGCACTGCACCCAGGAGTGCTCCTGCTTGGGAGAACCTGAGCTTGCTCTCAGACCCAAGAAGCAAAGAGGCAGCACTTAGTGCAGAATGCCCCAGCATTGATACTCATATATGTATGGACTTCAGAAAGAGGATGTTTTAATTTGCACATCAGCAGCAGATCAAGTCTCCTGATCAATGTGAAGGCCTTTTAATACAATTTGGTTTAATTTACTCATATTTTTCTAGTATTGTTTGCAGAGGTTACATGCACTAAAAATAGCCAGATTGAATTAATTTGTAAGCCCCTAATCCTGAAAAAGAGGAAGTAGTTTTCTCCTCATTATTCTTCATACTTAATTATTTTACATGCTCAGTCACCATGGAAACACACAATGTAATTCACTTACAAACAGAACAATTATTAGAACTACATGTTACAAGTGTTTTCAACTTTTTTGAGACTGAAGAAATCCATTTTCCATTGAACAGGGATCATCCCGAGCATTGCCTCTCAGTAGCCTCTGCTCCTGCTGCGCCAGGCAGGGCCCTGCAGGGTGTCTGCTGCAGCGCTGGGGAGAGTCACCCTGTCCCGTGCTGCCAGGGGCACCCCTGCTTATCCACCTGCCCTGAACACGAGCCTGACAGTGCCTGCTGCAGGGGTGTGCGTGGTGTGTGGTGACACTGGCACAGGGTGCCCAGAGGAGCTGTGGCTGCCCCATCCCTGCAGTGCTCAAGGCCAGGTTGGACACAGGGGCTTGGAGCAACTGCTCTATGGAAGGTGACCCTGCCTGTGGCAGGGGTTGGAGCTGGAGGAGCTTCCTAATACCCAAGCTAAATAAACCTGGATTTTGTGTACAGAAGAGAAACTTTTAACCTTGCACTCTTTACGTACGGTTTCATGGGGTTTTGTTTGTGGAGATGAAGAAAACATCATCCAGGTGCAGGCAGAGATGTAGATTACCAAGGTGAAGTTGAGCTTGGCCAGTGAGTCTGTGGCTATGGGGACACCACAGTGGAGCTGCGGGTGAACTCCCTTTGGGATCAGGAGCTCTTACACTGACTGTTGTCTCCCAAACCTCCTGGTAGCCACCTCCAAATGATTTCCCAGTGGGAAGAAGCTGGTGCCAGCCTTTTTCCCAAAGGAGGAATTCTAGGGCCCAGTGACATCAACCAGGTCTCTATCCAGCTCAGAAAGCAAGGGACTGGGTGCTGATGGGTAGGAGCTGTGCTCCTCAGCCTGGTCCCCCCATCCTGTGCCTGGGGTTGCTCATCCTGAAAGGCAGTTATAGACATGGACCTTGTACTGTATTGTGTGTCCCTGGTGTCTGACACTGGATTAAACAAAATGTCACCATGCGAGGTATACGGTACAATTATTTTAACCCATTTTGCTTTCTAGTGTGGAAAATCTGTTTAAAATAGGACTTGCTAAAGTCATTGTGCCATATACAAAGGGGTTATTAAAATGCACTCTCGAAATAGAAAATAGGATTAGAAGAGACACTTTGGCTTTGAGGCCTTCTCCAGCAGAAAGAAGGCCTCATGGCCAAAATGTCTCCTTTAATCTCATTTTCGGGTAGGAATTTTATTAACTCTCCTCATCCTCTTCCAACCCCCCCATCTCTCTCTGCCCGCATGCTGGTATGGCCCTGCTCAGCTTTCTTCCCACTGCTGGGGGCTAATAAGACAAAAAGATGTTTTACTCTTGTCATAATGGCAAGATCATTTATTTGTAGTCAAAAAGTACCCCCCCCGAAACCTATGACCTGGTTCTATCAGCTGTTTTTTGGTTATTTGTAATGTGGCTCCCATCTATCAGGATTCTTTGCTCTTCAGTCCTGGCAAAGGCTCATTGTGCTGCTGTGTCCTTGGTATAAAAACCAGCTGGAAATCCTAATTGCTTAATGTGTGAATGCTGCATGTCTGTTTCTGAAGGTAATTCAACAGTGGACCCCTGTGGTGTTCGTACTTATATATATGTATAAAACATGTATAACATATTTATAGATGTTAGAAATGCATGAAATACCATCAATGTAATGTTCTAAATGTGTCCCTGTCATTGAAATTTGACTGTTGCTGGATAATATCAAACTAATATTTAGTTACTTCACAGCCTTCTAACATTTCAGTTTCTAAGCAGAGTTTTTAAGTTATCATGTAAAGATTTGTGCCCCAGATAAGAGAAAACCCACCCAAATCTCACTGTAACTCTTAATTACAGTTAATTACAGTGTTTCTTAATTAGAGTCTTAATTTCCAACTATTTGACTTCACCGAAACAGACTGAAAAGAAGTAGTTTGCAGAGGACCCATCTAGAAGGAGCAGTTGTGCTGTTGTCATGTTTTTGTATTGTGAGGGGATCCTGAGCTCTTTGAATTTTCTTTCTGTGACTGGGAAGGGAAGCAGACTTGGGCTGTAATTGCAGCTGGAAAATTATGGGGGGGGGGGGAATGCTGTTTGAAAGGATTTACATCCAGTTTGCAGGTTGGATGGGGGACAGAGCTGAAAGCAGGGTGATGCTTGTGTAGCATGACCCTGTGGCATCTCCAGTAGGTTACTCACTGGCTGGAGTAATACATGTTTGAAGAACTTGCTGGTGACCAGATTTAAATGCAAAAACCTTTTGGTTGTTTTAAGTTGGAGCCTCAGAATCCTTCTTAGCTACTAACGTTGCCGCATGCACATGTAGGTGTTAATGTGAAGGTTCATCCATGGCATTTGGGGCTTGTTTGAAGTCCATTCTTCATAAGGGTGACCTACCCAACCTTCCCAAGCCCAGCCTCCCTGCTCCCAAGGGCCCTGACTCTCGTGATTTTTATCTCCTAAAACATAAGTAACCATGAAAAAGAGAAAAACAAGGGGGTGTTTGTTTGAAATGCAATACCGGACGCGAGCAGAAAAGGTGGTTCTCCCTCGGAGAAAGATACAAATGGTCAAACCTCGTAACAAAAGGTTAATTTTTCTTCCTTGACATCTTGCTGACTAAGTCAAACCCCGAACATGAGGTCGTTCACTGCTTCATACGTTTCCAAAGACGGCTTTATACACCCGTGATATCAGGTTTGTGTCTCTTGGCAACAGATTGGTTCTGACACCCCAAGGACGGGGTGCGCTGGCATTCCTGAACTGCCAAGAGACACAAAGCAGAGACCAGGGGCATTCCATACCTTGAACAAAAATACACTAGAACACATTCTGTGTGATAACCTGTGCTTTGAAAAATGAGGGTTTTTTGTTTTATTTCCCGAGCCAGTCCTCCCCTGTCTCTTTCATTGGTATGTTTTTAATGCCTTGGCTCCTGCAGCCCTTTGTGGATGGACGCGTCCTATCTGGAATGCTGCTCACCCTCACCCAGGGGTGATGTCTCCATTGCAAAGCTGTTTTCTCTCCCTTTTCTCTCTGTGCAGAAGGAGAAAACTGCTAGAACCACAGGATGAAAACATCAATTTTTCATCAGGGGAACTATCCCACCTTGGAAAAAGGATGTATAAAAAGAAATGATTCTTTATATTATAGGGCTGATTACAGTGTGTCTATTAGATGATCTTGGTACAGTCTTCTGTGCCTTATGTGCATAACCAGGACAAGTGCTGAAACCGTGTAGAATAATTCATAATGCACAGCACAGCCAAAACTCTCCTGTCATTCAATCACGGAATTAAATAAGTGTCATCTTACCTAGCGTTGAAATCACCCTCGTTTGTTATCATGAATTACGTGTTTAGTGGTGAGGAATGATGCTAGCAGAGGTACTGCACAGGTATCTACTTGGGATGGGAAGGAGGAAGGTGCACCAGGGGGGATCTGTAGATACTCTTTCAGAACAGCAATCACCAATCACATGTGGGCAGAGGAGTCTTGATGACAGAAGAGCACATTTCCACTTTTGTCTGGGCCCATGGGTGTCATGCCATTGGCTTCAGGAGGACAGGGCTGAGGTTTGGTGTGAGGGTAAGGTGTGGAAGACCCAACTCAGAAAACACAAGATGGGGAAGAGAAGCCAAAAGGGAGGGTCAAAATGTGAATTTGTTGAGGTTTGGAATGTGGTGTGGATGTACTTGAGGAAACTGGGAGGAAGAACCAGATAACAAGGCAGAGGTTTTGGATGGTTTGCATGTGTGTCGCTCTGCATGAAGAGGCTTTGGCTGCTGCAGTCATGGCCGCTCTGTCTCTGCCCTGGTTCAGAACTGGTTGGGGTGCATGTGATGATCACCTCAGAGCTGCAAAAATACCGCTCCGCTTTATTCACAAAGGTAGATCCTCATTTCCTCAGTGCTTGCACTGCTAAAGACCTCTTACCTCTTGTTAAGAGGGTGCTCATCACTGGGCAAACCCCGGTGAGATATGTCTGAGAAGATCTTTGTGGGTCTTCAGCTAAACCTGGTTTTCTTGCAGACTCAGAAGAGTGATCTTTGTTGCATTGCTTCCATTCATGTTAAATTACACCATCCTCTTTTTGTTACAGTCACAAATCATGAGACTTGTTTGTTGTCCTCCTGTTTTAAACAGAGCACGTGGGAAGATCTAAACAGGCAACTCATTCCACATCTAGCAGGGACTTAATACACGTGCCAGCAGTTACCCTTGTATTTATTCCTCTCCATTAAATTATATGCTCAAGACAGTTTTAGCTGTGTACATATCCAATGTTAATTTCAAGGAGCCAGATTTTTAAAAATACATCTATTTAAACAGTGATGGAATCCATAAAAAAAATCTATTTAAAATCAATTGTGTGCGAGAAGAAGTCAACAAACAAAAGGGCAGAGACAAGCATATCAGCTTTAATTTAGTACTGGATTCCCTTTGACAGGAGCCATTTAGATAGAGGGCAAAAAATTATCTCACTGAAAAAGGCAGTGATTGATCACGTTGGTAAGTGAATCAAGTCTGCAAAAAACAGAGGCGATTAAGGGACAAAGAGGAATTATCATATTACAATGTTGCTGCCTGTCAAACCTTCGTTGTGTTGTGCATTCATGTGTCACGTTGTGACGTTCGATCAGCGCTTAACTCCCTGGGACAAAGAGATGGTCGTTAAAAACCTTTAAGTGCTGCTAGGAATTGTGCTGGGAGTGTAAATCCGTGTTTTGATTGCTGACAGAGATCTTCATGCCCATAAGAAAAGATATGCAGGATCTGGCTGACAACTTATTAAGTAGATCTTAACGCCAGGGTGTTTGCAGCTCTTGCTTGATTTGGTTGCTGCTTTGCTGGCCAAAACTCAACGGGTTGGGAGGTGCTGGTGCTGCTTGTGGTGGATGTTAAAGCAGCCAAGAATTGGTGAAACCAAACAGGTTAGAAATGGAAAATGGAAATAGAAATGGAATTTTGCGCCAGAAAATGGAAAGTGGCCTGGATGAAATCAGGAGATGGGCTGGTAAAACCTGCTGTGCAAACTGGGAAGGGTGAGAATGAAGTGGAAGAGGGTTCGGAGGAGGATGTGGGAAAAGGGAAGAAAACCCATGAGCATTAAGCTGTAGGGAGAAGCTGTCGGCTCGGATGGACTTCCAGGGTTAACAGCAGCCACTAATGAGGTTGGAGGTAGAGGAGAGAAGACAGTTTCTATATCAGCGTTTTCCACAGGCTAGACCCAGTTAGTATCTAGGCAAGCTCAGCTTATTTCAGGTGGTGGAGATGAGCACATGGGATGAGGAGTGACAGGTCTGAGGAGCAGCAGACAGGAGAGGCTGCAGCCCACAACCAGTGCCACCTACGTCCTTGTGAGTCCATGCCTCCGGGCTTGATGGCATCTCCCATGGCTCAGCATGTTCTGCGGTGAGGTACTGGTGTCCTGCTCCCAGGGGGCAGAAGCATGTGGAGATTGTGGCATGTTCATAAACCTTCCCTAGAAAGCCAACCAAAAATGTGCCATATCTTTAGAGTAATGTGCTAGAGTTAGAAAAATTAACAAATCTTCAGGGTTTTGCATTTTTGTGGTCACTGAAGGTGCTCCGAGGAACCCACTGATATGGCTCTGTCCTTTTCCACCCCTATGCCTCCTCATCTGAACACAGCAGGACACTTGGATGTCCCCAGGGTTGCCAGTGCAGGAACTTCATCACAGAAGCCCCCTTGCTCTGCTTCTTTACAGGGTCATGCTCACACCTCCTTTTCTTGGCTTTTCTGCCTCAGTCCTCACAACTAACTGAGGTTTTGCCTGCTTGGGTCTGCACAGGGTGGATGGATCCACGTGGTTTACCTGCCTGGGGCTTTTTAGGGAAAAAAGGAGGGGAGGGCCACTGTGTGTATTATTTGAGCACCAGCTCTTCTGGAAAAACACGGTTAAAGATATCTACGTGATGAGGATGTGATATGGAAAAAACAGGGGGCTTGGACTAGGTGACCTTTGAGGGTCATTTCCAACCCAAGCTGTTCTGTTATTGTATGGAAAACCAGAAATCTGTGTGGTTTTTTCTTAAATACTACATCTACAAAGTGATAGATCTCAAAGAACCGGCCTGTGATTTTCAGAGAGCCTCTGTCTAAGCGAACCTTGCAGGGTAAAAAAGCTTGCTCTGGATTAGAACAGAAAACAAGTCAAGCATCAGCTTTTTTTCTATAGGGAATAAATTGATGCAGGACTGCTCTAAGTGACTGCATCGTGACTGTATGTCTGAATATTTTCATTAACAATCTGGATAAAAGAGGTGGATGGTGACTTGGCAGCACGGAGGCATTGGTGGGAGGCAGCCCCGTGAAGAGGGTGGCAGAGCTGAAGTTAAGCAAAGAGGACCAGAGGTGCAGACGGAAGTCCCCACTGACAAACACAAGGTTAGGCAGCGAGGAAGGAGCTCTTGTACATGTTGCTGCTCCGTAAATGAGCTGTAACCATAGGGGAAAAAGACCTGCGGGTCGCTGCGGACAGCTCGATGAAGACATCTGCTCAGTGGGCAGCCGCCACCACAAAGGATCAAACAAGACATTAGGCTGTAGGAAGAGCGGGTGAGAAAATATGGAAAGTATGATAACGCTCTTTGATCTGGGTGTTGTGTGGAAGTTAACCCCTCACCTCCATGGCACAGGAATCCCTGAGATTGGGGAGGTGGCAGCTGAAGTGGTCAGAGCAAATAGCATCACTTCTTGCGTAGCTGAAAAGATTTGGGACCATTTAGAAAGATCATGTAAGAGGATTTGTCGGGGAGGTTTTGTAAACTCATGTTTGACATGTTTAACCTTCCTCAAAATGTGAGAGCAAAGGAAAATGCAATTACACCAGAGGGGTGCATCAGGCCTCTGCAAGGTGAGGTTTGTCTCCCTGCCTGTGGCTGCTCCCTCCTCCTCGCTCCTGCCATCAGAGGCATCATCTGCTTATCTATCAACAAGCATATTTTAGCCCATTTGATACTTTTTGGCAACCTGTACTGAAACTGCTTTTCATACCACGTTAGAAACATGGTTCATCACAGCATGTTCTCTTCTGCTACCAAATCCTTGCTGAGAATCTGAAATATTTTGAAGTCACATTCAATTACTGTGACTTCTTCTGGAGCACAGGGCTTCACTCAGCAGCATTTTCACTAGCTTTATCATTCCCCTTTGTTGTGCAGGAATGCTTCTTGCATCCCAGTCTTGATAGGAGCCTGGTGGGGGATCCCTGGTTGGGAGGTGGGTACACAGTAGGAGGCCATATGGGATGCTCAGGATGAAGATTTTGTGAAGGGAGCATTTTGAACACCCATCCCTTTTCCTCACACTTGTTTCTTTGAACTCCAAAAGACTCCTTGGTCTGGAATGGATGATGAATGCATAGATACTGAAAAGCATAGTTAGCTTTCTAAAACTGTAGTTACTTGGAAATATGGGCTGGCTGCCATGGAAGTGGGTGCTGTAGGAGTTTATCTGAATACAAAATACCGGAAAGTCAAAATTTGCAGGCATTTAATTTGTCCAGTGTTTTCAAATAGGGATCCTAAATGGATATATTTAAAACAGTGTTACCTCGGGAGAAATATTTATTTGACAGGGTCACTGCGAGTTCACTGGTACAATACTGGAACAGCACAGCGTTGTTTAAAGTGAAGATGGAGAGAAACGCCTGCTAATTTAAAGCCTCCTGTGCTAGTTGAAAACTCTGCTAATGCTGCCCCAAATCTGAGCGTGGTGGTGGCAGAGACAGCTTCAGTAGCTCTGTTTTGTATCTGCTTTTTAGAAATTACTCTGGTTTTTATATATAAGTAGTTGCAAAGGTTTGAGAGGCAGGATGGCAACGTGTCCCCCACAGCAGAGTGGCTGGGACTTGTTTTCTGGTGTCACCCATCAGCAGCATGAGTGGGAGACGTGGTCTGGGAGTCAGCAAAAGAGAGGGCAGATGTTGCTATACCAGCTCTATAATTACATCTGAGCCTTAATCAGTAAAAGATTAATTAAAGTCATCTAATCCCTATAAAACCTGTAGAAGCAGAGCTCTGTGATGGACTGAAGAGCTTTGTTTGGGACACTGGGGATGGAGAAGGGTTGGCCTTAGCCCAGATAAGTCACATCTTGTGGCCTGAGATATATGGGTCACTGCTGCAGCCTGGTCTAGTGAGGGCACATCTGGGCACAAGGCACAAAGAAGGGTCCCGATCCTGATGGATGCTAATTGCATTAGTCAGCCATCACCATGAAACAGGACACTGCCTCGTGCTTTGTGCGTGGTGGAGGGCTCTGGGGGAACAAGGGCTGCTGGCTGTTGCCGAGGCCATTGCCAGGATTCAGGCATGCTTAGAAAAGCACTGCTTCTCCAAAGAGTCAGCAGCAGCTCCAGCCAAAGCAGCGCGGTGCCAGCAAACAGCTCGGATGGTGGAGTCTCCTGCCGGCATCGCCGCTCTGCCAACAGCTAATCCCCTGCAAGAGTACGGGAACAAAACTGTGCCACTCGCGCAGCTACTCCTCAAGCACACTCTAATTAATATTAACCCCATATGGCTGCAAAATTCACCCTGTATTTTTCATACCTCGCACTCTAAACCCTCCTCTTTGCCAAGGTTCATCCACCAACACATGGAGCGGAGAAACCCATGTCAGTGGGTTTGCTGGGAGGTGAACAAAACCCTGGCACCTCTGTGGATGACAGGCTGCTTTGTTTTCTGCTCCTTTAAAAGCACTGATTCGCCTTGGGAGCAGGCTGGAAAGCCTATGGATGTGTGGGGACTCACACTGTACCTCATGGTGCATGCACAGAGCCAAGCTTCAGAGCCCCAGCCTTAATTTCAGTGCCAAACCTGATGTTTTTGTCCCCAGGAGCTGGATGTGTTTATTCGTAAAGCAGGTTAATTCTTTGCTGGATTCTGAAATGCCATCAGCTTGGGCAGTTCAAAACAAACAGAATTCCAGTTTGGACTGAGCTGGCTCAATATGAAATGCCTGGTTTTGTTTAAACTCCTGGCGTTTTGGGCACATTTTCCCCACATGAAGTTTTATAGTTGGCTGGAGCTGCGTGTTGGTGATGTGAAAGAGCTCCGGAATAAGAGTGGATAAACTCTGATGTTAAAGTGTCTAGTGAGGGAAGGTTTGCTTTCAGGCTGCCTTCGAATTGGAGGGTTTGGTGGACGCTTCATCTCTGTCCAGGATTTCTTCATGTTTCCATTTTGTAACGTGTGGGCCAGGTTTATAGGAGCTTTCGGAAACGAATCCGTTCCAAAAATGAAAGTCAGAGGGCAGCTGAAGGCAGGTCTCTGCTGCCTCGGGCGGTGAATTTGGCTCATGTTTCTAGTGTAGAGGCTCTCAGTTCTCTGAGGAAGGATTTGAAAAGGAGAGAAGAAAAACCACAACAGGGGAATTGCCGCAAGTGATTCCAAGTGGGGTGCTGCTGTTCCATCACTGCTGTTGCTTCCCTCTCATTGTGGCACTCTGCATCCTCACCCATGGACATTCCTCATCCGTTTGCTCCTCTCATCATCAATAAAGATGCTGTACCATTTTTTTTGAGCAGGAAGGTGTGAAGTCATCCTTGGTGCTGTCTGTAGTTGCATTTTGATTCCTCAGAGGTCCCTATTTTCCAGTGATTGGAGAAGGGAAGTCTTATGTGTGAACCTATGTGGTCCTTTAGTGTGAAAATGTATCTTTAAAAGATCTTTGTAAGTATGTCTGACTATAGAAAGCAGATGTTGAAGTGAAGGCCACAGGAATTTGAAATGGTGACCAGATAAATTTAACCTTTACCTTCTTCCTTCACAACTGGTAAACCCAAGCAGACCCAAGGTGAAGGCATTGGAGCTGATGACCTTTGACAGCAGGAAGAAGAAATCATAGAAATGTTTGCACTGATGAAGAACCTCCAACACAGGCGTCCCATGGGCAAAGGGAGCTTTAAAATGTCATGGCTCTGGACAAGCTTTGGTCAGCATTTGTGTAGTCCAGAGGACGCATGGTAAACCAGGTTTTATCAGCCTAAACAAGTGGCTGGTGTTGATCATAGCTCCCGTTGTTTGTGTGTTGGTGTTCCTTGGGTACCTGTTGCTGAAGTGGGTGTTAGGTGATGTGCAGATGGGCAGCTTGCTCCTAGGAGTAGTTTCTGCGCATGGAGTGTGTCTCAGATCCCGCAGTTTGTTTGTTCCTGTGCATTTGTAGCCACGGTGAGAAAATTCCCAGTAGCATTGTTCTGTCAAACGTTTTTTATTTAAGTCTCTTAAGTTTTCCAACCACTTTGCCCCTTCATTTTCAAGTCAGTGGCTTTTATTCTGAAAGCTCTGGTGTATTGATAACTATTGGGGAAATTCCCTGAGGCTGCTAAGCAGGAATCTGCCTTGATGGCAGAGATGCTTCCAATTTTTAAGCTAAACACCCTGTAAACTGTGCCATCAACTAACAAGTACGGGATCCCTGCTGTGTAATGTGTGGGATCCTGTAGTATTTTTACTTCCAGGGTGATATCCTCATGGGTAGCATGTGGAGCTACAGCTGGGCCGCCAAGGAGCATCCTGCTTTGGGAAGATGAACGGAGAATATGTTCCTCAGGATTGCCATGCCTAATTAGCCTCAAGTTCTGGTATTAGGAGATGTTAATGAGCTGGAGCACATAAACTAACCACAGGGAAAAAAACTCTTTGAATAGCTATGCCAGTGGTAGGAAGTGGAGGTGCTGATGGGGGAGCTCACCCACAGCTCAGGATCTACTTGGGGTAGGGGGTCCTGGTGGCCAGGGAAGCTACAGGGACCTAGTGGCACACGTGAGCGTGACCTGCCTCTTCTCAGTGGCACAGCAGAGATGAGTCTCTCTGAGCATGGTTATTAGCATAAAAATGGTCTCTTTTTCTTTTTTTTTTTCCCCTTCTTTCCTTTTCTTCCTTTTTTCTCTTCTTTTTTTCATCTTTTCTTTTGTTTGGAGCTTGCATCCCTCAATGTAACTGGTATCTCCACTATTGCACACTTAGAGCTCCAGTTAACACTGTCTCTTCCTATATGTATGTTGTGCTCTATTTACCTTTGTTTCCCCCTTCCTTTTTTTATTCCTAGTGAAGGTAAAGGTTTAAAATCAGAAACAGGAGATTTAATTCCTTTGCAGTTCTATATCAAAATTCACACAGAACAGAGAACTTCATTCTTTTGACTTCATTTTGGCTCATTTGGCACCTTTCTTTAGAGGTTGGCAAGGAACCATGGAATCATAGAATAGTTTGTGCTCAAAAGGACCTTCAAAGGTCAAATAGTCCATCCCCTACAATGAGCAGGGACATCTTCAACTAGGTCAGTTGCACTTCTTCCTCTCTCATTTCTGTGCACCTCCATCACACATTGTTTTATTGCACCTGCAATTGTATTCCCTATTTCAAACAAGTGCCCTGTTAATAGGCAAGCTATGCTCCTGCAACGTGAGGTTTTGATTCTTCATGCTGGAAAAAAATATCTTTCTTCTTCTTTCTTGCTTTGAAACTGTGCAAGACATGGGGAAAAAAATCAACCAACTTGTCTAGCTCTTAGTGAGCTGATTGCATTGAAGAGAGGAGTTGGAGTGGGGCCAGCACAGAACCCCTGATGAGGCAAGAAGGGAAGGGATAAAGTGGCCATGGTGAGGACATGATGCTGGAGAAAAGATCAGAGAGGAAGAAATAACTGAGGTGGGGAGGGAAATGAGAAATGTTTGATAGAGGGATGTTGGTTAGGGACCAGTGTGCTTTGTGGAGGGGAATTGGCAGAGGAGTGCATCTGCAGAGTGCACGGGCAGACCCTGCTGGGGAGGCTGTCACTGCTGCAAGCCATGATGTTGATAAACCTGGGCTGAATGTAAAAGAGAACTTGTATTCCACTGAAGAGTGAAGTTCCTCAAACTTCATTAGGAAAAAAATGTATTAGGAGGTTTATATTGTATTATTTATATTCTGGTTAGGTTATGTCATGTCATATTATATATGTCATACATCATATCATATTGGAGTTCTTCCCTGTGAGGGTGCTGAGGTGCTGGCACAGGGTGCCCAGAGAAGCTGTGGCTGCCCCATCCCTGCAGTGT
>JAOEHX010041667.1:0-21501 GCA_025448015.1 Bolborhynchus lineola | reverse complement strand
TTTGAAACTAAACATCTTTCTTACCTTTCAAATTGAAGTGTGTTAGTATCATCTTTCCAGTACCACACACCTGGTCTTACTGTCTGCAAGAAAAAGAGTACATGTCATAAATCTATGCTCAAGTTCTCAGCCCAGCAAGGTGTTTATCATGCAAGCACTGTGCATATGGGCCAATTTCTATCTTTCTACAGTTTGCTTTTCACTCAGATGTTGTTTGTGTGTTATTTGAACAGAAGTTCCCTGACATTAAAGGTTGACAGCGTAAGAAAGAAAAAAAAGTATCTGTCCCTTTTTATGTCTTTCAAGTTATGAATAAATAATTGAAAGTTTGCTAAGGAGCATCAGTTCTTTGATTGCCAGTGAATCAATAAAGCCTGAGAAATCAAATGGAGCCACACACTGAAAAACTAATAATTGCTTTTATTTAATAATATTTATGTAATTGTAGAGACTAAGTATCAGGAGAAAGGAAGATGTTATACATTTTCCTGATATTCTGAGAAGGTTAAATAAACACCAGATACACCATTCAGGGGACGCTGGACAAAACTACTTGTAACAGCATTTTACAGTATCTATATGTTTTTTAAAAAATATCCATTAAAAAAATCCCCTGGAAATAAATAAGAGGTATTAGCCCTTTCTTAATTAACATGAGAGACTTGCAAACCTTTAACTACTATTTGCAGGTCACCTTTAAAGCAAAATTACTCTTATTGCTGAAATCCTTCTGCCCACAAATTTGAACTGAGTGAAGCTTTAAGGCTTTCTAAGTCTTTCTGCTGGGTACCATTCAGCCAGCCAGCCACAAGGCTCTCACAGTTCTTGCTCAATCTAATTTGGTAGTAGAGTGCTGGATATGGGACACCAGAATAATTTCACCTCTGCAGCCAGCAAACCATGTAATGGTTAGACCACAGAGATGAATATTAGGAAACTATGGCTCTAATCCTTTGACGAAAAGTGGTTATTTCAACTTGTCTGTTCTAGCCTTCAGTTCCAGCTCTCTAATACCGGTTTACAACTCATAGATGAAAAGGGCCATGCAGGTGCTGTACCTTTATGTTACACACAAGGGATTATGAACCATGAAAGAAAAACAGAAAAGGTGGTAGTACAGCATAGCAAGGCCTACCAGCACATCACAGGAAGGAGAAATACCACTCCCGTGTCTTCAAAATACACCTCAGCTGCTTCTCACTATTATGAATGGTTGAATGACTGTCCCCGACTGCTGTGCTCCCTGGCTGGAGCAGTGGGACAGGTCCCTGCCCTGCCCACCCCATGTGGCCCTCCCATGTGCCCCAGGATCTGCTGCAGAGGCAAATATGAATGGCAGCAACCAGAAAGAGCTGGGAAAGGTGGGGAGACTTACAGGTAGCATGGTGCTTGGCTGGAAGACCACCAGAGCAAGGGGCAAGGCAGACACTGTTTCTAGCAGTATCCTGGTGACAGTATCCTGATAGCCTCCTGTCCCCTAGGAACCACAGATTCCAACACACAAGTCCCGCTTGAGCCTGCTCTGTTGGCTGGGACACACAGTCTGTGTGCTTGGCTCCCTCCCAGCTCTGCTAAGCAGCTTCCTTGGGTAACATTTTAGTTCAAACAGGCAAATTAAGCATTTTCCATGCAATAACATCTCCACAGCCACTCACTGGGCTCACTGCGGTTTGGATGGGTGGGAGCTGCAGAGGTTTTCCTGGTTACTGGCCCAGGACCAGCAGCAGTTATGCCTGGCTCCTCTGCTATGGGCATTGATGTCTGTACAGCACTCAGAATCTTAAACATACTTTAGTTTCAGACTGTACAAGACTTAAAAGTATATCTACAGGGTCTCAAGTCTGTGACATGACCTAGGTCCCAACACAAGCAACCAACTCAAGGTGCCCCTGGAAATAATTCCCGTACACTATGGCAGATCGCTCTTGAGGGAGAGGTTTTGATCTTTGGGATATTGTGAAGCACTTGCTTTTGCAAGCAGAGAATCTCTCATACTAGTCATTCACAGTGGGTCAGTGTTATATATAACTGGTACTGCTTAGATCGCACCCAAAATTAGTACAAGTTATAGGGACAAAAGCACTTTTTGCCAATAGAAGTGAAGTCCCCATGAAGGGTGAGGCTTCACATTACAACTAAGCCAGCCTAATAGCTAGTTGTTGATGGAAGAGGCATTCTTGCTCCCTCACATCAATTTTCACAACATTTATCTTGTGCTGATTCTTTATCTTCTCTGTCCCTGCAGCAAGGCGGCTCCCTACACTGTCAAAAATAGTAACCCAGCAAAAATAAATAAGAAGCTTCCTGTTGAGTTAGCATTTTACATCAGTTCATGGTGGAGTCAAAGAAAGGCCAGCAGAGATGCAGATAAAGACAAGGGGACAGGGGGAGGACCACACTTTTCAGTACATCAGGTCAGCTGTAAGGTGAAAACCAGCTATAATCTAGGAAAATTTTGTTAGTATAGCTGCACTAGGCCAATATATACTTTGAAGAGATGAAAATACCTGACCTAAGACTTTTAGATAAGTCAGTTCAGTAAGACAGGAGGAACATACCCTGTGCTTTCAGCTTTTAAAAGTTGGTATTAATTTTTGCAATAGTTTCTGAGATGCTCATGATCACATGGAATAACAAATGGGGAAAGAAAACTTCTTTAAAACAACTTGTCCCTAACTTACCCCCATTTCCACAGCCCTCCAAACACTGCAACTATTCTCCTCCAGGTACTCTTTAAAGGTTTATGCATGCAGACAGAGTCAGCCCATGGATAGGCAAGCAAAAATCTCAGATCAGCCTGAAAATTCAGCTCTGGCTCTGTCCCCTACAGCCATCTCATCTCTTTATTTAATTTTTCTTTTTTTTTTTTTTTTTTTTTTTTGCCAGTTGTATTGTGTATGTTTTGTTTCCAGTTGCTATTGCAGGCTGCCAAGTACATATCCATGACTTGGCAGCCAAGTCACATATTTAAGAGGATGAGAGAAGCAGGTTTAGAAACAACCTCAGATCTCACCCATGGCAGTCAGGCAGCACTATAGAAATAGGCTCCCCACCAGGGGAAAGGGGGAGGTATGGAACTGGTAGCTCGTTGACTCATTTGTGTAGAGTAGGGCTGTCATCAGCCTCAGAAGACCATTATCCCATCTTGGATCCAGTAGAAGTCATGCTAAAAGGACTGGCAAAAGTAAAGGTGGAGTTGCAGATACTTGGGCTACCTATGTTAACATTCACAGCACAGGAGGCAGGGGAGACAAGCTTTCACCTGTACTAATATTGGGATAAAATTGTCACAAAAAGCCCTGACTAAAGATAGGGAGAAATTAAGACTCAGAACTACCTACAGGGAGAACAACTGTGAAAGAAAAGGCTGGGGCTGAGAGCTAAAGACAGAGCTGACTATGCAGGCAGGGAAGGCCTGGGAATCACAGCAGCAGACAGGCTAACTAGAGGAAAATTAAGACAAATCCAGCAGGAATTTATGCAGCGTGGGACAGAATTGGCTCTGGTCCAGCACATGGACTAGGACATGCAACAGTTTCGGGGGGAACCCTAAGACTGACTGATTACCAGGGCGGGAGACTTGGGATACTCAGAAGCAGCACTGTACTACCCTTCACCAAGTGTTTGCTGGAGGAAAACAGTTCAGCCCAAGTATTTCATGAGCTAAGGCTGCAGAGGTGAGCATCAAGCATCCCACCCATGCTGACTGCCCAAATGGGTATCAGTCTTGAAAAAGAATTAAAAGCTTGGCATTGTGTGGCAAAGGAGATTAGAGTCTGTTGGATCCCTGCTTTAGCTGTTGGAAGCTGTAAAAGGAGTGAGCCAGAAGATTAGAAGTGGAATTAAGGTATAAAAGTTGAAGCAGTTGAAGGCTACATGGGAAACTGATTTCCACATGGGCTTCAGTCACAGAATGCCAGGCAAATCATTCCAACCTGCATTCAACCCTAATGACCATTATTTGCATGCTCTTTTCTTTCTGAGCAAACAGCTTGGCTTTGTGGAATTCTGAAATGCAGGACTCAGTATCCACAGCTGCGACAGAAGCCAATAGGAACTCTGCTTTGAACAGTCTTAAAAAGCATTTAATACTAAGCTGTCTGAAAAAAAAGCTCTTTGTCATCTCCAGGGAAGACCACGTAATAGACACATGGCATCTGACTTTTGCTGATTTGTATCACCTTCTTTCTGTGGGAATTATGCACATCTCAGGGGTGAAAACTGGATTGGTAATATTGTGAAGCACTTGAGATGTAATGGTGATGACCTCCACAGGCAACCTCCTAAGCGATAATTCTTCTCCAGAATGCACACAGAAAATAGGGTGCAAATTGTACTGAGAAGTATTACTTTCTTTGAGCATATACTGCCCATTGTGTGCACTGTCTGAGGCAGGTGCCCTACGGAAGAAAAAGAAGAAACTGTTAATGCATAATTAAAAACTGAGTTCTAAAGCACAAGCACAAAGAAATCAAGAAATCTGCTTGTTCTGAGGGTCATAATTCTGAACAACTGACCTTGCAGCTGTAATAGGCTTCTTTTAATGTTGTCACGTTTGCATGTCCATGTGCATCCCGGTAGCCGGGAACACTCAACTGTATGTGAATACATCCATTCTTTAAGTATATCTGATGTTTCAGTTGGATATCACAGCCAGAAAATAAACGTGAATAAACTCAACAAAATTATTACTGACTCACCATCCAGCCATTCACTTTTCTGCCTCTTGTTTCTTCTTGCTGTGTCAAGTCTGTCTTCTATACCTACCGCATTAATTTCCTCCTCTTTTCCCAGGGTCAGTTAAATGACAGGCCTGGTTTCTCTGAGCATATTAGACTCTGTGTGTGCACACTACTGTTTGTATTAGAAACACAAGTGCAGAATTCAATTTCACAGTAACTAATTCTTAGTCCATGACTATGACATTTACCTGCCAAGTACTTCTGGCTGCTCATTAAAACCAGGATCATGCTATATGAATGGAATAAATAATGTCCTCAGGCATGATACTATGAACACCAGTATGTTTTTTCACTTCAGATTTGTGCAAAATTGAAGCTAAAAATTCCGTGGTTTCAGCAATTTGCTCTGTTTTCATGTATCAGCACTGCTGTGTTTCAGTCCCATTCCCTGGGTCACACAGAGCAAAGAGCAGCTAGACAGCTGCAATGTAAGTCCTGGAGATACGCTGTGCCCACTTCACATCCCGTCTTCCTCAGACACCAGCGCTAGCCTTGCTGCAGATTCAGAGCCCTGTGGCCTGGCTATCTGCTGCGTTCAGTGGTGGCTACATCCACAGCCACGAACTGGCTAAAGGTGTTTGATACACAAAGGCAGCAGTAGCTACCAAGCCCAAGTCTAAGGGAAATCAGGAGGCAGTGACTGCCTAGCAGTGCTTACGGGAATGCAGGCTGCTTTTGGAAAGCCAGAAAAACCAGCTGCACATTCTTTTACTGAAATCCTCATGCAATTACTCCCTCTGCATTGTTTTATCAGATGAGATTACTGAACATCAGCAGTTGTCAGCTATTTTCATACAGCTAGGCATTTGCTTTGTGCCCCCAGTAATCAACCTTTTGTTATTAATGTGCCTGTAATAGGAAGGCCAAAGTATTTAAACGTACCTCATACTCAGTAGGAATTTTCAAAACTTCCATTTTGATTCTGTATTCTGAGGTGCTCAGAAAGCTATGAAACTTAACAAAAATGTCATAGCCTATTTTCTAGTTCTGCTGTAGGATATAATAACCATCTACATGCTACAGAGTTAGGAAAACAAGTGAAAATTTAATCTAGAAGTACTATAGACAAGATCTCTATTCAGCTCTATGAGCTTTGAAGGTAGCTTTTGCAGGGAACTTCACTTTTAGTTTTTAGTTTGTTACAGGACTTAATTGGCTTATTAGAATTTTTAGTTTAGTTAGCCTCCACCTGTAGTGCTGGGGATAGGACTGAGGACTAGCTAACATCAGTTCCCTTTAACCAGGCTGTGCTGGAACATTTGCAAACATGCTGTGAATGAGGTCTGCAGCAGGAAAAGGATTCTGCCAAATGAGAGATAAACATGGTTTTGAAAGAAATAAGACTACATTTTTAGATATAGACTGGAAAAAAAATAGTGCTGTGTTCAGCCATGCAACAGCTCATACAGGGATTGACTTAAAATATTTCATTATGCTTGCCAGTGAATAGCAAGACAACCAACACCCTAAATCCAACTTTTTATCTAGAGTGCTGCCTGAAACAGACAGCAATGGCACTGCTAGAAGTCTTTTTGTTCTTCAATCCCATTAAAAATAGATTTTTAACTGCTGACCTGCAATCATTTGGAGCAGCAACATTTTGAACTGCTCCAACAGACAGGGTACAGGTGCTGCTAACTGCTACCTAAGCATAAAGCAAGAATGACCTTACGCTGCTTGGTCTAGGATACAACAGTGATCTGTGACTTCGCACTGGCCAACACACATTAAACCAAGTCCTGAATGATGGGAGGGATTATCTTCAGCAATAGAAAAGGAACAAAAATTTCCTATACTGCTATTGATTTTCCTTAAAAGAAAGCCTACAAGAAACATGTTGGCTCTTAAAGGGAGATTCACTCCCTCTCTCAAATTCCTGGCTCATGCTGTTACTGGGATGACAAGAGGAACCAGCTTGTCTGTGTCTACACCCTACTGATGCAGGAGAGAGTAAAGGCAAATGGGTCATGCAAGGGTGGATCACGGATTTTTAATACTGCTGTTTCATATGTGGAAATGAAATATGTTGTTGCATCTGGAAATGCTGGCCTGCCCAACTATATAATCACCATCCTGCTGCAAGCAAAATCTGCTCTGGAGGCAGCTCTATGCTATAGGCTTCTGCCTGCATAAATATACGGATGAGAGTGGAGGAGAGATGTGATACCTGACCCACATAGGTGTGCTAAAGCAGCTTTACTAGCATAACTTGTTTTGCCATGGGGTAGGGAGGGGTGATAACTTTCCTGTGATGAACAACTGCAGAGCGTAATTTTGCTGCTGTAAGAGCATCCAAATGCTTTGCTGGTTTAATATCACAGAATTCCCATGTGCCAAGGTACAGTGGCTCTGACATAGGCAGAGATTAGACCACTGTGTGCTTTCTAAAGGGACACAATAAGGGAAACTTATGGTAGGAAGAAGGCAAGAGAGATGTGGAACACCTTTTAAATAGTAGAGCTTGAAATGCAACGCACTGACAAGACTGAAAAAAAAAGAACTTCAAAATATATCATGTCCTTACTCTGAGCATAAGGACACGTTTTTTAACATGATGCCTTGTGTTTAGTGTAAGCGCAGAGACTGGAAACATGAATTCCCTGATCATTTCGTTTCTTTTTTGCTGTTCTTGATGTACCTCTTGGAGTGGCCTGCAAAGGAGAAGACAAAATTTCTGGTGCAGTACTAAGATGCCACATCTCCTTCAAAGTTGTCACTGCGTGGCTGTGCCTCACAGTGCCCCCACTCTTCAAGGAGAACCTCTCATATAAATGACAGGCAGCTCCCAAGAGAAAGGCTGCCCAGCCTGCAGGGCCCTATGCGTGTCTCCCGAGAGATAAAAGGAAGGCTGCCGGGATACATTCATTCCTGCCCTTAAGATAGTATCACAAGGGATGAGCAGGCCTGCAGCCTGTCTGCTAAGTCCTATGTGCAAACTTCAAACAGACGCTTTGGAGGCGGCAGGGCACAGGGCTGACTCACCCAGCCAGCTGGCTGGACGCAGCCTGCCCAAACATGTCTCAGCGTTCCAGCTCCCGGGTGGGTTGCCCCCAGATACCTCTCTTGTCCTCAGCTCCTTCCAATGCCTCACACATGGCACGCTGTTGCAGTAACGCTCTTGGGTTTTGTCTTTTTCTGGCTCTTCCTGCTCCCCTGCAAAGCGAGGGTGGGGAATTGCAGGGTGACCTGCATCACACACAGGAGTGACTGCTTTGCATTGCTCCATACCTGGATGCACCGTAAGTAAGGCACTAAAGTGCTTAAGGTTTTAATTTGGGTGATTAAATTCTCCAGTATTAACACTACAGGTGTTCTTCTGTATGAAATAATACCATCCATACGAACACAATCAGCAAATATAAGGAATTACAAAGTTATAATCACTTTAGATCCTTCCTATGGGCTTGGTCTTTTGTACAATCCTGTTTAAGAATAAGCAAGTTCAGAAACCCAGGCCCATGGTTTTGACAGAAGGCACTGGCTTTCCTGGTGAGTCAGGACAGTACAAAGGATGAGAGACGCGGAGCACGGAAGCAATGAAACTGCAGATTTTAGACAAGATTATTTTCCTGTCTTTGCCAAATTCATTTGAAATGTGCAACTACTCCCCAGAACTACATGTACTCACCAAATACAGCTATTTGCAAACGAGGAGCAGCATTTTCCCCTCTGACATTTACTTTATTTCTTTAAGAAAACTGGGGAGGGGCAAACATAGTCCCACTATGGGAAGTTTCAACTAATAGGATCAGAGCTCTCACTATGGTAAGTACAATCTACTGAAAATCAATTCAAAGTTATTCTTTGTTTTATAAACTAAGTGAATGAATGCAAGGAATATAGCTCTGAGCCCTTCAAGTTTCCTACCACTTGCATTTTGGGGGCTTGTTCTTGTATTTGAAAGGCTACTTTGCGCCTCAGGACTTAAATCCTTTTCCAGTCATGCAAGTGAGCAGCAGTTTCTCATCTTTCACATTATCCCACACACAGCCCAGGTGTGTCCACACTAAAAAATATCCCTTTCCCAGGGGAAAATAAATAAATGTATATATACACACACATATATACATATGCACACAATTACTCCAGTGTTAACCTGCTCATGCCCTCAGCCCCTGGGGTATTTTAGCCATCTGGACAGGTACTACACTTCTGTGGTCCCTGTTGCTCCCTGCCTGCTCCACCACCAAAGGGCACAGAGCAGCAGTGGCCAAGCTGAGAGAAAGGACAGATGACAGCACAGGCTTGCAACAAACCATCTGCTGTGTGCATTTAGCTACAGCAGCTCTGCAACACACTTAAATAGACGTTTGGGAAAAACAACAAAAATTGTGTTTAATAACTGGGCAGCAACACTGAGGAATGTGCAGCAAGGGATGAAAAGTAAAGGAAACTATGTGGCAAGGGCAATTACCAGTCAGTTAGGAGGAAAAAAAGCTCACCTACATTTTCAACACAAATGCTACCTAATCCTTACTATTGCCCCCCAGTAGTGGGATTTCAGCCAGGAAGAGTGTATTTAGCAAAGCATGACAGTTTGCAGCAACAGCTTTTCACTTACAGATCATCTACTCTATTCATAAGCACATATGCCTATTAGTTCCTAAAAAAAGAAGTAAAATTTAAAACTCATTCTATCGCCTCATTCTCAGGGGTCCTGTATACCTCAGCCTGGAAATCAAGAGGGTGATTGCCAGCAAGATGCCATGCACATCAACACCAAAAGCACCCAGCCTCATTACAGCCTCTAGAGATTTCACTGCAGCACTCAGCAGGTGCTGAAGTTGCTGTGACTTCTCAGATCTCTAAGCGATGGCACAGCCATTTCACTAGGAACCATTCAATAAACTTGAAGTGGGTTTGAATCACTTGTGACAACAGCTGATCATACAATCTTTTAACAAGCCTCACACTCCCCCATGGCAGCTACTGGAACCCCTTTCAGTAGCCAGTGAAGGAAAACCCACAGTCAGTGCCTTGGCAAACAAGCAAAAAAAAGTCCTACATCTCTGATGATTATTAAACACCAATCGAGTTTATTTTTGTCAGTCTCTTATCACAAAATATTTTTATAGACTTTTTATGTACATATACACCCATCAGCAACAAGCTGAAGGAATTGAGGTCCTCAATCTTCCTTGCAGCACAGTGAACCAGCAGGGCACCACTGCTGTGCTTCCCAGCACCCCAACACTCCCACTTACAACCCAGCAAACAAACCAAAACACAGCAGATGACTGCCTTCAGCTGCCCACTGCTCTGCGGTTTTTTCCCTTAAAGGGCAAGCCAGTCAAAAATGTGCATGTCATCAGACTCCTCCATTAGAGCTCATTAACTTGCAGCTTCTCAGAGTCTAAACACTGCGTGTTTTTTTGCTTTCTCAAACAAATGAAGAGCTCTGGAGATGGCCTGTAGTAAAACCAGACAAGTTTAACTACTACAAATTTTGCCTGTTCTGTCAAGTTCAGCGTCTCAACTCTCTCCTCAACCCTCCCAGCTCTCAGTGTGTCCTTGGCAGCATTGTAAGAGAGTGGGGGCAGTGTGGAAAAAACAACTCCACAAACAAAAAAAAACAAACACATTTAGTGAAGTATATGCTCAGCTTGCACACTAGCAACCCAAAAATAACTCTGTAACAACACAATAGCTGGCCGCAAACCCATCTCTGTTTTAACAAGCCCAGCGCCTGCCAAGCACAACTGGTTTTGTTGTACTTATTTCCCCACTGTTTGCTTTCAGCAAGAGGAACACAGCATTTCCCCCTGTGTTTCCAGGGCTGGAGCAGCGGGGCTAGGTCCTACCACCCACACCACAAGCTGTGGTTGAAGAGCAGGTCCTGCAGGAGAACACCACCCCCTACTTGGGGTAACTTTCCCCTCCCCAGTGCTTCCCAGGTTGTACTCTGTTCCAGCAAGCTGCCATCCCCCATCCCACTGCATCAGCCACTCTACCCACTTTCTGCTCCCAGCACCTTCCTGGGTGCAGAGCTCAGGGGCTCTGCAGGGGTGCAGACACTACCAGGAAGGTCTTCCTCACACATCCCTCCCACACCTACCCCTTCACAGAGAGGAGGAAAATAGGTTTTTGCTTTAAATAAGTTTTATTTATTACTAAAATTTCCAGAAGCTGAATTTGGCATATGTTTTTAATCTTCTGTAAAGATTCTCATGCATAACTTGAAACTTGTCAGCTGCAACAGTCAAGTGGTTACTTTAGAAGAGACACTTAAACAGAGACAAACATCCAGAGTACAAACAGCTGCATCTGAATTAACAAAACTTGTCTAATACTAACCTTATAAAGCAGGACGTGCCTTCCCTTTTATCAAAACCAAGCTGACAGATCTGCTTTTATACACACCCAACAGAATAAACTCTGTTATTGGTAAGGACGTTTTCCTTAAAGGTTAGAAAAAAAAAACAAAACAAAACAAAGCAAAGAATGGAGTGACTGTCCATAAACCAGTCTATGTTTCAGTCCTCTTTAATCTACTTCTTCGATGGTTGGGCCACCGGAGCCACCCGCCCCGGCACCTCCAGCCCCCTGGTACAATTTTGTGACGATCGGGTTGCAGAGTTTCTCCAGCTCTTTCTGCTTGTGCTCATACTCTTCCTTCTCAGCCATCTGGTTGCGATCAAGCCACGAGACCACCTCCCGGCACTTGTCAAGCACTTTCTGCTTGTCCTGGTCACTTATCTTTCCCTTCAGTTTCTCATCCTCCACTGTCTGCTTCATATTGTAAGTGTAGGACTCGAGAGAGTTCTTGGCAGACACACGATCTCTGTTAGCTTCATCCTCTGCTTTGTATTTCTCAGCTTCTTGCACCATACGGTCAATGTCGTCCTTGCTAAGGCGACCCTTGTCATTGGTGATAGTGATCTTATTCTCTTTACCCGTGCTCTTGTCCACGGCACTGACATTCAGGATTCCATTAGCATCGATGTCAAAAGTGACCTCAATCTGGGGGACTCCACGGGGAGCTGGGGGGATGCCTGTTAGGTCAAATTTGCCCAGCAAGTTGTTGTCCTTCGTCATAGCCCTCTCACCCTCATATACCTGGACGAGGACACTGCTCTGGTTGTCTGAATAAGTGGTGAAGGTCTGAGTTTGTTTGGTGGGAATGGTGGTGTTGCGCTTGATGAGAGCTGTCATCACTCCACCAGCAGTCTCAATGCCCAGGGACAGAGGAGTGACATCCAACAGCAGCAGATCCTGCACATTCTCAGACTTGTCTCCCATGAGGATAGCTGCTTGCACAGCAGCACCGTAAGCGACAGCCTCATCGGGGTTGATGCTCTTGTTGAGCTCTTTACCATTGAAGAAGTCCTGTAGCAGCTTTTGGATCTTGGGAATACGGGTAGAGCCACCCACCAGCACAATCTCTTGGATCTGGCCCTTGTCTAGCTTGGCATCACGCAGAGCCTTCTCCACTGGCTCCAGGGTGCCACGGAAGAGATCTGCATTGAGCTCCTCAAAGCGGGCACGGGTAATGGAGGTGTAGAAGTCAATACCCTCAAAGAGGGAATCAATCTCAATACTAGCTTGTGTGGAAGAGCTGAGGGTGCGCTTTGCCCTCTCACAAGCTGTACGCAGCCGCCTCACCGCACGCTTGTTGCCAGCAATGTCACGCTTGTGCTTACGCTTGAATTCTTCCACAAAATGGTTCACCATACGGTTGTCAAAGTCCTCCCCACCCAGATGGGTGTCACCAGCTGTGGACTTCACCTCAAAGATTCCATCCTCAATGGTAAGGATGGACACATCGAAAGTACCCCCTCCCAAGTCAAAGATGAGCACATTCTTCTCACCAGCTCGAGTACCTTTCTTGTCCAAGCCATAGGCTATAGCAGCTGCTGTGGGCTCGTTGATAATACGCATCACATTAAGGCCAGTGATGGTGCCAGCATCCTTGGTGGCCTGGCGCTGGGAATCATTGAAGTAAGCAGGCACTGTAATGACGGCATTCTGCACTTTGCGTCCCAGATAGGCCTCAGCAATCTCCTTCATCTTGGTTAGGACCATAGAACTGATCTCCTCTGGGAAAAAAGTCTTCATCTCACCCTTGTACTCCACTTGCACCTTGGGCTTGCCACTATCATTCACCACACGGAAGGGCCAGTGCTTCATATCGGACTGCACCGTGGGATCATCATACTTGCGGCCAATGAGACGCTTAGCATCAAAGATGGTGTTGGTAGGGTTCATAGCCACCTGGTTCTTGGCTGCATCACCGATGAGGCGCTCTGTATCTGTGAAGGCCACATAGCTGGGTGTGGTGCGGTTCCCTTGGTCGTTGGCAATGATCTCCACTTTGCCATGCTGGAAGACACCCACACAAGAGTACGTGGTGCCCAGGTCGATGCCGATTGCCGGCCCTTTGCCAGACATGATGTCAGGTTGCTCTGATCAGCCACTCACCCGCGCTGGCCGCTCCCGCCACCCGCTCCGGCTGCTGCCCGCGGCGCGATGTGCCGGCCCGCTGCCGCTGCCGCACATTTATAGCCGCCTGGGCCGTCTTCTGGAACCTGCCAGAACCCTGACGGCCAATCCGAACACCCGCCCGCCGCCGCCGGCCAATCGCCCGTGAGGATTCCCGGAGAGCACCCACCTCCTACCTCCTGGCCAATCAGAGCCGCGGCTCCCCCCGCCGGCACAGCCCTCCCCGCTGTGCCGCCGCCGGACGAGCCCCTTCTTCCGGATCCTTCTCGATCCGTCTCGCCTGGCAGCCTGCGCCACAGCCCTCCACCAATCACCACCCGCGCATGGCGCTGGCCCCGCCTCCGCCCCAAACGCTGCTAGAAAGTTCCCGCAGACATTCGAAGCAGGGCCGGTGATTGACATCAGCGCTATCCAATGGGAATCGGGCAGCCGCGGCCGGGAGGGGCAGGCAGGGTGGCCGCGCCGCCCTGAGGATGGTGGCGAGAGGGAGGAGTGTGGCCGCGCCTCCCCGTGTGTGCTCAGGCGCTGCGGTCATCTCGCAGCCGGCCGCCAGCTGGTGGGGAATTTACCCTTATTTGGTCGCAAGGCGGCAGAAATTCAGCTCTCTCCACACCCCCCCTCTCTCTGTCCAGTCCCCCCCCACACCCGCGGCTTGTCAGTGCCAAGGGGCCGTCCTGTTGCCGCGACCCCGGTGGGGCCGGGGGAGGGCTGGGGTCGGGGAAGGGCTAGGGCTGAGGCGCCGCCAGCCCTGAGGAGATTTCTACGCAGCGCTCGTGGCTTGTCGCCCTCCCGCTATGGCAGAGGGAAGGTGCCGCAGCGAGAGAAGGCTGAGGCGGTTTTTAGCCTTATTTCGGTAGCAGTTGGCTCGCTGACAGCCCTCCGCGTACATACTCGCCCGGGAGGGTTCTCCCCTCGCCCTGAGCGGCCGCAGTCGGTGGTCAGTCACGGCTTGTGAGTGCTGCCGAGGTGGCGGGTAGCCTGTGCCGGGACCGGGAGGCGAGCATGGAAAGGAGTTAGGGGCTTGGGAAGCCTTGTTGCTGCGTGTTGCTGCGTGGTGACCATTCTTGAAACGTCTCCAAATTTTTTTCTGTTGTGCTAATGCAGAATGTCGTCACGCCTACATTTAGCAAAAGCTATGAAGCTGTTAACTCGGAGCTGGGAAAGTGCTTTGATGGAAATCTATTACACATGAAAATGTGCTGCTGTGCTTCCTCCAAATTACTCTTCCCTACTTTGAGACAAACGCTTCCAAATATTCCAGTAAGGAGAGCAAAATACCACACCGAGTTCTTTCTTTCCTCCGAGGCTTAGTGAGTAGCTCCTTTACGATGGCTACTTTAAAAGTGCGGCTAAAAAGTCTGCCACCCACAGCCTGTACGTGTTGCGTGTGGGAAGGATTAAACACGCTGTACGCTTAAATCATCACTAATTTTGTCCCAGCTTTCAGCATTATGTTCTAGCAGCCCTCATAGAAAATATTACACTTTTCCCAGCCTGGTTTGTTTTCAAGCAGTTATTATAGATACAACTCCCATTCGAAAACATCCTTGTTGCAATTAGTGTGGATTTCAAAACCTTTTTGCAAGACATGAGGATTCCACCTCTTTTGTGTGGTATGTGTGTATGTAGTTTTGAGGTGGAAGAGCTTCAGTTCCTGACAGTAAATACTGTACATGCTGAACTATTATTCTCCCACAGATCCTGGTCTTTTTTCACACAGGTTCTGACCTCGGGGAAATCCGAGTAAAATGGAAACAGTCATTTCTCCCTACCTCCAACAGGAGCTGCTCTGTATATATCATATGCATTTCTTTGATGGGAAGGGTGTCGTTCCTCTTGTAGTTAGACCAGTGACTGATTCATCACTAAACTATCTCTTCCTGTAATTCACTGCTACTTCATTCAGTTGATTGTATCCTAGGGAGAGAGGAGAAATGCCAGAGCAATACAGATGAATTCTGTTTCAGCTGAAAAGTTGGTATTATTTACTATTTGTGTCCTTGTGAGGATTGTCCCTTAGGAGCACTAGTAATGCACAAGAACCCTGTTTTGATAGCTGCAGTACAAACTCAGATCATGTTATTTCTGAGTAAAAAGAGGATTCCTGCCTCAAAAAGGTATGTACAGAAACAGAGATGGAGCGAGCTAAGAAATAATACAGTATTGTTTAGCACAATAACCAGTCTTTGCAGCAAAATTAATTTGATACCACTTTTAAGTGTAGCTGTAATCAATCAGGGTTTTATCAGATTTGGAAGTGGATTTCATTAATTTTGGCCTAAAGCTTTTTAATACTTGTTTTATCAGCTCAGGCACAAAATACATACAACAGCTCCAGACAAAACTTGTTTGGAGTTTCCTTGGCCTAGTATGGCCCTGATATGGTTGTGCTGATACCCAAGATGTGCTGATAACCTGCTAAAGAGCTGTTTGCATTGACTGGGTTGCTGCTTATCCTGATAATACTCCCTCAGTCCTATTTATTTCATCATTTGAATTGTTGGTTTGCTGTAGTAAAATTTGGGGGAAAGATCTTGGAGGAATTTTCATTCTTATGGTGTAAACGACACACTCATCATCAGTCTCAGGAAAAATCAAAAGGTCTGTAGACTCAGGCTACCAAATATTTCATTTAGCCTGTTGCAGAAGTATTTATTTTCCAGTTGAGCACATAGGTGCTGTTTTCTTCTTGTACAACAATATGTACAGGTCTGAGCTGCTCTTTAAGCTGTTGTTCCTAATCAGAAGTTCATGTGATGTTCTTGCCATTGCCTCTCATCTCTCAACAATGTCCTTAGAGAAAGTCCTGTCTAACTAGAGGGAACAACCTCCAAAACATCATTAGACGTACTCCCTTTTCTCAGCAGAGCTATTACAAGCCTGCTTTTTGTCAGCAGTTCTCTAAGATTTTTTGGACCATCTCATCTATGCTGTCATACTCTCATATGGGAAAGCCACATGATTTTCTTTTATGTTGCTTCACATGTAGTCATGTTATAGGTGAGCTAAACAGACTGGTTCAGAAATTGAAGAGTGAGCTTATGGTGAGGACTTCAGCACAAGTCTGATTTTCCCTTTAACAAAATATTTGCTGTTAATTCTCCCATCCTGAACGTGTAAGCCATATTTTCCTAGTAACTTTCAGAACAGCAAGTTGACACCTCTGGAAGTAGCAGGCCTCTTTCTGATCCATTTATTTGTGTTTAGGACCAGTAATACACCCATGAGTCCTGTTTGTCAGCATTATGTAATGTGCTGTAGGATTTTCTCCATTACACCAACCAGCCAGAAATGAAGGTGGTATTTAGATTCTTCAGTGAAGCAAGAGCTCAGTATCTGGCACAGAGCTAAGAATTCAGCCCTTTTCTTTATCTTGGTATTTCATAAGGCAATGTAGTCTAAAAATAGGAGTGAATACAAGTTAAAGTTCACTCAGACATCAGCCACTTGGATCATTAAAATGATAAAAGTTAAAATGCAATGACCTGTTCAGGTCTGAAAATCAGAAGACTTTCGACCTTAAATTCTGATATCCATTTCCCTTGTATCCATTTGCCTCATATCCATTTCCCTAGTAAATCTATCCAGAATATTGCATAAATCATATTGTTTTGGTGAGGATAAATGAATTATTTTATAATACAGCAATCAGTTCAAAAAAGTATAAGTAACAGCTGTGCTAAGAATGAAGAATACTTTGCCATATCTTTTCATCACTGAAATTCTTCATCGCATTTATATTTGTGAATATATGTCTAGTAACTGGAACTCAGACAAGAACTATCAGTATATAAAATGACAAGATTCTTTTGACAAGGTGCTGCTGTATTAAAAATCATTGTGTATGTGGGAGGGAACCATACAACTTTTTTATGTTACTTTTTTTTTATATGCTTCCACTTTTTGCACAGAGATGCTCCTTGTTAATTTGAAAGGCAGCCACAATACATGATTTTTCTTAAATAAGTGTTCCTTTGTGTTTGTGAATAACAAAGTTCTGCTAATCAGTATGTTTTTGGCAGATTACACAACTGCATGATCACTAATATGGACATACTGAGAACAGCAGAATATAGGGCAGGGTAATTTGGTATTGCCAAACCAAAAGTTCAAAAATCATGAGTCAGATCTCCTAAAATTATAAACTTAGTTTAAAATCATGAACTTAAAAAACACACATGGCTTTATTCACCTTCTGGCTTTTTAATATTTAGCATATGTTTAGGTTACACTTTTAGGATTTTCCATGTAATCTGCAGAGATAATTTTTTTTTTAAAAATAAATAAAATAGCTGATTACACCATCTCACAACAAAACCCAAGCCGCTTCAGATTGATTAGACTCAGTAAAATCATGGAAGTTGACAACACTGATTAAACTAATGCTTGATGTTTCAAGGAATAATTATTTTATAATTAAGTGGTTTTAAAACACGTTTATTTACATAGACTTCTGACAGTTGTGGAGGCATGATTAAAAGCTGGGGTTAGTATCACTAGTGCTAACCAGATGAACTGGTGTGCTGTGCATTTTAGGCAGTCAGTTCTTTCCTTTCCTAGAACTGCAGCCTCCTTTTCTTGCAGTCAATGCCAGCTCTACTGACAGTAATAAATAAGGGACTTTAAAGCAGATAGTTTGCAAGTAATAATAGACCAGAAAAGGACTGTAGCAAGTCATTTAGTCTCATTTTATGTCTAACTAAAATCTCCTTTCTTGCAATTTAAGGTAATTTCCCCTATCAATTGTGGGTATGAGAAAAAGTGATTTTATTCTTTTATATATATAAAAAGTCATGTTTCCCCTTTATAATCTTTTCTGTAATATGACCTAAAATCATTCAATCTGTGCTCAAAAGGCTAAGTTTTCTCAGCTTTTAGACATCCTCATTGCTTTCTTCTGGATTCTCTGCATGCAGCTTACATCTTACTCTCCAAGTGCATGATCAAAACTGGAGATGTTACTAGCTCATGCGTTAGAAGTTCTGAAGGAGCAGATTATACTCCAGTTTAGACATTTACGTTTTACCCTTCTTTGCAACAGCATGATGCTCCAGACTAATTTGCAGGATTTGATCCAAAATAACACATTTATTCTTTTCAATGGAAATTGAAAGGGTAGATTTAGATGAGGTACTGAGAATTTCTTTACTGTGAGGGTGGTGAGACACTGGAACAGGTTGCCCAGAGAAGTTGTGGCTGCCCCCAACCCCGTAAGTGTTCAAGACCAGGTTGGACAGGGCTTGGAGCAACCTGGTCTAGTGCAAGGTGTCCTTGCCCATGGCCAGGGCGGTTGGAACTGGATGATCTTTAAGGTCCCTTCCAACCCAAACCATTGTATGCTTCTATGAAATTAAGCAATTGTTCCTTTACCTTCACAGCTAATGATTCCATCTTGCACTTGTTCCTAGTTCCTGTTAAGTAACATCTTACGTCTTCACATCACATCTGCACCTTGCTAGGATTAGTCTTGAATTCTGATCTTACCTTCTAGTATACTTGAAGTCAAACTCTGCTTAGTGTTGTTTGAAGATACTAAAAGGATACTCTGCATGGTCCAGGAGGTGAATAAATGAAAACATATCATTTTTGTCTAGAACAGGTGTGAATGGGGTTAAACAATATACTGTAATTATTGGCAATAACTGTAAACTACTTATTGTAAGTCTTAAGGGAAATAGTGTACTGTAAACACAGGCAAAGACCAATGCTTCATACTCGGAGATCAATATGACTTGATTAATTGCTGATTCACTTAAATGCTTAGTGTAAAGAATGTTTGTAATAGCTGAACTGTAGAAGCACTATAAATTTCTCTTATTTCCTCATTCCTATTATTATTTGTTTTTCACTCATCTCAGTTTTCCTTCTTGTCAGTCTTAGAAGGTGAATGGGAAAAAAGCAGGAGCAGATGAAACAGGTGGCAACTGGAACTTCACCCTGTTGTTGGGACTGTTATTAACTGAGGTATCAGATGGAATTAAATGAAAATAATAAGCAGATTTGTAAGAACATTTTATTAAAAATACTGTATCAAAGCACAGAATAAGCTTTAAAGATGATAAAAACTAACCTGGAATGTCTTCAGTGATACTCTACATAGACTACAAATAATTGCTAAGTTACAGAACAGTCACAGCCTGCTCTAGATGTCCTACGCTTAGTATACTGTTGAAGGCCTGTCTTTAGGTGATGCTATAGACATAATGCCCTTTTCTCCTCTACTTCAAGGTGGTCTTACTGTAAAGGTCCTTCCTGTTCTCTATGGCAAGGACACCCCATTTTCTATTAGAGTTGCCAGCTATATTGTGCCTTCTCCCTGCTGAATCCCCAGTGGGATCTGGCTTTGCCCAGATAGTCAGTATCTTCTCCTTTGCTCCTGCACAGCCACTGGGAAGAAGCATCAGCTTCAGTACTGTACTGAAGGTTTTTAAAATGCCTACATTAATGTTCAAGGTGTTACATGTTAATAGAGTTGATACTTTCTACATCTATATGCTGAAATGTTTGGGGCTGTGTAATTAGATTAAGCAATCACATTAAAAATATCTGAACATCTTTTCTTGCATTTGGATAGCAACTTTATAAACTCAAAAAGAGTAAAGCAAGCACAGACACATGCCCTATACAAGCTGCAATACAGACAGTATTTTACACACTTCATAACAACAGTAATGAAAATTATGCCAATTATATATAAAATTATAGACAGACTCTTCTTGAGATAACAGTTATACTGAACAATGAAACATCCTTTTATAGTCATGAGTAGAATTAGTAAGATGCATAACTATAGCAAAATATAGATCAGCATGTTTAGTCTGCTTACATGTCTCAATCTGACCCATTGCTATCTAGGGGAAACAAAAGAAATTAATATTTTTTTTAATCCATGCTGACCCTAAATTGAAACATTTACTGCCTTGTTTTTTTGGTTAGGGCTTTCCCCCTTCCCCATTAATTTAGCTGTAAACATTATAAAAAATGCATAAAAATGCATAAAAAATGCTTAAATCTGAACACGAATGCCTGATTCTCCTCTTCAAGCCAGGTTTTGTAAGGCTTAGATCCAGAACAAGGTGCACCCTGTGCCCTGTGAAGATTATTTCACATTTACTCATCTCCTTGTTGGTAAAAAGCTTTCACCATTCTTGTAATAAGACCAGAGTACCATTTCTTTACTATCCACATACAAGCACTGTGCTTCATAGAAGGTCCGCTTCAGCTTGCAAATGATGATCATGGCAGCAGGGGAATCAGGTCAGCTGGATCTTTCTCATCATCCTGTCCTTCCTCAGCTTTTAAGATTTTTCTTTATTACCTCATACTTTTTTTCATTTCTTTCTTTTTTTAACACGTAAGTTTAGCATTGTACATAAGTATATACTTCTAATGTTTCAACTAAAAAAATCTAAGCACTTTTTGACAGAAACTCTAAGCCTTTTTTCAGAAAGGGAGCATTCCAGTACACGAATAGCAAATTCTGCAAACTCATTTCAGTGCAGCCCTTAACACCTGGCATCTGCCTCTTTTAGCTGTCTGCTCCATGAAAGGAGTCTTCAAATCTGTTTTTAACAGGTGTAAATAATAGTCACAAGGAGGTAAGTTTTATCATACATAGAGGAGTCCAAGACAACTTTTACTGCAAGTTCTAATTTGACTGTTTTGGTGCCTTTTGCGACTGCTGCAGTATGTCAAAAAAAGCAAAGGTGGTGCCAGTTCAGATCTGGCACACGCAGTTCTGAGTTTTTATGAAATCTTTTGACGACCAGTTCTTCATCATGTCTTCTCCAAACCTGGTTCTCTCAGTTGTTCAGAAGCTTAGAAGTCCCTATTTCACTACTGCCATGCAGAAAAGAAATGCAAGAAAAATATTAAAAGTCAGAAGCCCACACTCCAGTATTGTATTTGCTAGCATGATGTGGTCCCTCCCACCTCACTATGGTGTGGTTTTGCTCCAAATACCCATCCTTCAGTTCTATTCAGAGCATCTACCACAATCAGGAACTCTGTTCAAAAGCCATACAGTTCATTTCCTTCAACCCCTACCCTAACAAAACATAATTTAACCTTCAGTCATGTTTTGACCTTGTTTCAGAAGCTTTTGTTTGTTCTTTTCTCCTTTGCCTTCCATTTGCAAAACAGCTAATGATTTGCTGAAGAAAAACTTGTCTTTACTTTCCAGCAGTGATTTATAACTTAGCTTAGTGGATGCTCAAAAAATTGCATGACTGTTACTTCCCCTCAGCCTGGATTTCTCATAGCTTGGAACCCGTCTTACTCTGGAATACTTACTACTTCTTCATATTTGCCTCTCTGGGGT
>JAOEHX010041666.1:53274-66123 GCA_025448015.1 Bolborhynchus lineola | reverse complement strand
AGCTTTACCTATATCACCTATAGTATTGCCATGGGGGTTGAGGGCACGGTCCTTGGACCCCAGCCCTCTCAACCCCACAGTCTGGGGCTGCCAGCTCAGCCAGCATCCGGTCAAGGTCCCATCCACCCTGGTGCTCCTCCACTCCCTGTTTGCACCCTCTGCAGTGCCAGCAACCTGAGCCGGGGTGAGGCTCATCCAGGGGGCAGAGGTAAAGCCTGGCAGCGGTGTCTCCCCTCCTCCAGCCACCCTGAGGAAGCCGCTCAGAGGGGCTGAGGCGGGGGCTGAGCCCGGCGCTGCACAGGAACAGAACATCCTGCCTGAAGGCTCCCCAAGCTGGCAACAGCCGGGACAGGAGCAGCTGTCCTGGTGCCCTGCTCCACACATCCACCCTGAGCAGGCTGCCCTTGCACTGGGGACACCCGCTGGTCTTCGAGAGGGGACCCCCACAGCTCACCCCTTCCCCAGAGCTGCCATTGGAGGATAGAGTGGATGCACTCTGAGATGCAGGACTTGTGCAAACGCTGGGGTTTGCTCCCCAGCACCTTTAGTGCTCCAGCAAGGACACCCCCTTATCTGCTTTGCTCATGGTGGTTCAGAGCCCTTTACAAAGGAAATGAAAAAGCTGTCTCTTCATCCCTCTTCATCACCACTTCACCCGTGGGTGTAGGGGAAGGATGCCAGGCTGTACCCACCCTTGCCCGATGCTCCACACAACCAGGAATGGGCTTGGGGCGGGCAGAGCTGCCTCTTGTTTCACTATGATGCAGCTCCATGCCTGGGACCACCTTTCCCCTCCACCCTGCTTTCCAGATAGCAATTAGCTTGTCCCACTTGCAGCTGGGTTGAAGGCTGCCTCTGCCCATGGTCTTGAGTTGGGGGGGGGGGGGAATGTGTGGGACAGACTGACCACCTGGGGACTGTATCTGAAGCTACAGCCTGGCACAGCAAGTGCAGGACCCCAGCACAGAGCAAGGACAGCCCCTTATGTTCTCTGCTGCAGTCTTGGCGTCGGCCAAGAACAGGCTGGGGAGCTGCAGACAGCCAGGGGATGTTCAGCAACACCCTGATCTCCAACATTAGCCCGGCCCCAGGGACAAAAGCAGCCTGGTTCCTTGTGCAAGCTGTCTGGGTACCCGCAGCGACACTGGGACAGAGTGACCTTCAGTGGCAGGGAGCCCCTGTGCAGCCTGGGCATCTCCTCCAGGTACAACAGAGCCATGGCGTAGGCTGGGTGGGGGACAGCTGGGACCTAGGGATGCCCACACAACCAGCATGGTGTGTGGTGGCAGCTCCCTGGGCTGATCCCCACAGGGAGCTGGGGTGCAGAGGGCAACCAGCTGCCTCTGCCACATCCTGCAGCAAAGCACACCCCATCTGGGCTGGGCAGGACACCCAGCCTGCAGCAGTGCTCACCTCTGCTCATACCCACACCATCTGATGCACACCAGGATGCAGAGCAGTGAATGTGGCAGGGGCATGGCCAGCACCATGTGTTTAGCTCAGCAGGGGCACCCACACATGCACATGTGCACACACATACACATGCAGATGTAGGGCAGCAGCAAGATACACCAGCTCTGCATTGCTGCCCGACCCAGGGAGGGCACATACAAATGCATACACAGCCATGCACACACATAAGAGCATATCTGCGAACACACATGCGTGCATGAGTGCACATACACCTGTGTGCAGCTACACTTGCATGCAAACGCAGCCCTGGGCACATATACCTCCCCAGCAGCTTCCTGCACCCTGCCCTCCCCATGCAAATCCTCCCTGCGCAGAGCTGCACCATGCCAATAGCAGGTTCCAGGTCCTCAAAGCCAGGCAAATGGCCATGCAGGGCCCAGGGGCACAGCACTGCACAGTGCAGGCAGCAGCACACCCCTGCAACTTGTCCCCTGCCAGCCTGGCACAGCCCTTGGCACCAGTGCTGGCTCTGGCATGGAAAAAGATGGTGTTCAAAGACCCTGGCTCTACCTGACTGGAGATCAGCTCACCCTTGGGTGCCAACCCTGCAGAGGGCCATTCCCCAGCCAACACAGCCTGCAGGGCAACAGGCTTCCAGCGGCCACCCCAGCTTTGAAGGGTGTCACAGCTTCCCGGTGCCACTGGGCTGTCAGAGCCAGGACAGGGGGAGCAGGCTGGAAAGGTGGCAGGGAGGCAATTCCCAGGGCTGCCTCTTGCAGCTGTCCCCTTCTGCTGGGACACACGTGGGGGCTCTGGCTTCCTGGTGGTTGCCCAGATACCCTGAAAAGCCAATAAAAGATGTGCTTTTCTAGAGCATCTGGGCTATGTAGAGGGTGCAGCATGGGCCCCATGGGTCTCCAGTTCTGCCAGGGCACAAGGCAGGCCAGAGGTGTGTGAAGCCACTGAAGGAGGGCAAGGCAGCACCCTCCAGAGCCCCGCTGTGCCAGATAACATCTCTGCTGGGCTCCACACCCAAGGGGATGCACGTGTGGTGGCTGGAACAGCACCAGCAGCAGGGTCTGGCTTTGCTCAGAGTTATTAACCATGCTCTGTTTGATCCCAGCCTGAGCAGGGCACCTGCAGGGAGTGTGCATATTGGGGGATGTGTTGTGCTTTCTTGGCTTTTCAACTTTACCAGGCTTGGTGACAGGAGACAGAGCCCAGAGACACAGCTCAAAGGGCCCATGGCCATGCTATGGCCAGTCACCATGGCTTGGTGGCTGTTCCAAGGCAAGGATGAGCACTTTCCCCTGGAGAAGTGTGGGGATGCTCTTTGATTTTGGTGCTTTCTGACACCACCTGTTGGAAGCTTTCCAAGCATCTGCTCAGGCAGGAGTCCAGGAGCTGCCTTATCTCTATCCCTTGCAAGGAGCCCAGGAGGAAACAGGGGTCTCCTGCTCCAGGGCAGAGGCTGCTGAGCCCTGTCCTGTGTATGGGTTGGGTGGGGGTGAGGGGAAGCAGCAGGAATTATTCTGTCCCTTGGCACAGTCCTGCGCTCCTTCACCTCCAGCCTCTCCTCCACCCACAATGCCAGGCTGTGCTCAGCCTTCAGTGTTTGCTGAGAGGCTGCAGGAAGCACTCAGGACCCACCTGTAAACTCAGAGCATCCCTGAGCACAGTGGGGCCAGGGCTTGATCATATGCCTTAAGAGAGATGCCTCTTCCCTATGGCAGCAGGATCACACCCAGGGCTTTCAGAGAAACCACAAACAGAGCCCAGTGTGGGCAGTCAGGGAGGTGTGGGGCTCTTGTCATCCCCACACAACATCCTGTGGTGGGACAAAAGTAGAGCCATTGCTGTCCCATCTCCCAGCTCTACAGGATTCCCTGCTGTTTCCACGGCACTAGGAGCAGCCCCAGGCTCCGAATGTCTCTGCACTAGCTGCAAGATGACAGGGACAGGACATGGGATGGAAACAGGAGTGCAGGTCAAACACTGCACTGCACAGGCAGTGGGCAGGGCTGTCCTGGAGCAGACCTGCTGATTTCCTGGAGCTGCCCTGCCATTCCCTTCCACACCAAGCATAGGCAGAGGGATTTCCACTGCAGGAGCTGGTACCTGGCCCGCAGGGCGAGGATGAGAGGCAGGTAACACGTACCCTTAGCAGCCCAGCGCACGGGCAGACAGACCCTGGAAGGGCTTCTGGTAGTGAGCCAGGGCAGTGTGTGAGGGAAAGGATACAACACCCCTCATCCTCTGCCCCGCTCCCCCATGCCTGCTCCTGCCCTCCCTCCCCGCTGCCTGTGTCAGCATCAGCAGAGAAATCTCCCTTGGTGCCAGCAGACCGTTGAGACCTAACTGAGCTTTTGGCAGAGCCTGGTGAGCTCCACCCTGAGCCAGCGCTGTGCAGCACTGCCCGGGCTCCCATGCCTGCAACAGCGCTGCTGGGGTGCAAGGGCCAGGCTGCCCTTCCTTCCCCAGCGGGCTGCAGCAGGCAGCAGCCACACAGGCAGGTGCTCGTGCCTAGTGTGTTCGTGTTACACATGCTCAGAATGCCATGGGCACCCGTGGGTCCTGCAGGTCACAGCCTGCAAAGCTGTGTCAGAGATGCCATGTGTACTAATGCCACGTGAGTCCCCTGTCCCACACATGTGGCTCCTGTAGTGTTCGTGCATGGTGCTTGTGGATCCCATTGCCTTGTGTGAGCTGCCTGTCCATCCCCTCATACATGTGCCACACATGGTCAAACACTGCACGCACACATTTGGGTGAAGTCTTCATGTTGTGCATGTCCCTTGCACGCTCCACAAATGGGACGTGTGCTCATCCTGGCACACATGCTGCAAGCAAGCGTGCGTTCCCTGTGCAGGCTGCAGGTCAGCGGTGTGCGGGTGCTGTGGTACCTGTGCCGCACACTTGCAGATGGGCTGGACCTGCCTAACGCGAGCCGAACGAACAAAACGTTCAGGTCAGGTCTTGCACGTGGGGCTCGACGCCAGGCAAGTGCAGAGGTGCTCCAGGCTGGAACGGCGTCGGCTCTGGGGGTGCTCTGTTCGGGGCTGCTGGCAGCCCCTTCCCCATCCTTCCTCCCGAGCTGGGTGCCTCCCGGCTGGGAGCCGGTGTCCTTGCTGCACCCGCTGCTCTGAACCAGCTCCAAACGAGCTCCTCTGGGGGTAAAGTCCGGAAGGTGGATGCTTGACACCTGCTGCCTGGGAAAGCCAAACAGAGCAGGGGCGGGTTAAACTGGCATGGCAAGGTGGGGAGGCAGGGTGGGAAAACAGGAGAGGAAGGAAGGAAGAACGTAAATGAAGGAGGGGAGGGAACAGAAAGCACTGTAAAATACAGGTGAGAAAGAAGGGAAGAGTTAAGGAAAGGGACAGCCGGGAAATGTCCCCAGAGTCCATCCCATTCCCTCCTGGGAGCTCGGGGGTGCCACCAGCATCCCATTGCTCATCCCAGGGGCCCCCAGGCTGCTGTCCATGCCCAGCGCCCTGCTCGCAGCCGGGCAGGCAGGACCCCGGCCCATGTCTGCTGAGTGCAGCAGCTCACCTGGCTCCGGTGACACGCTGGCAGCTGGCAGGTGAGCGGCTTCGCCTTCCCCCGCCGGCTCAAGGCAGAAAATGAGGGTGACGCGGGCTGGATGGGGCTTTTATAGCCCTGATAAAAATAGCGCTGCCTGGCCGGCGATCGGGGGCCGGAGAGATGTGACTGAGCAGAGACAGGCGAGAGGGCTGGGCTGGCGGCGGCGAGCCTTCTCCCAGCACACCTGTCACAGCTCTGTGTTTGCTCAGAGCAAATATTGACCCAGGGAAGGCAGGCTGGGCAAGGGAGGCGATTAGCCCACCTAGATTAGAGGCAGAGCAGGTCTCTATGCAAACTCTGCAGCGCTGCCTTTGTTAATGGGAGCCTGATGGGCTGATAGGAGCCAGGAGCATGGGTGCTGGGGCGGTGGGGAGGAGGAGGAGGTGAGGGGGAGAGAGGAGGAGACATTCATTAACCTGCGCTGGAACAACACCAGCTGTCACTTTTCCACCCACCTGCCTGGCTCACTTTGCAGCTGGGGGTGAGGTGAGAGCTGAGGACCGGAGCAGGCAGGCATGGGGAACCCTACCTGGATAGCTCTGGGATGGGGACTGCTTGCTTGCACCGATTTGGGCTGCTGGGGGGTGAGCAAGCAGTACGGTCCCAGGGCAGGAAAGCAAAGCTAGTGCCTGACACTGAGTGCCAGTGATGGGCTCTCTTGCTGCCACCCCAATCCTCCAGCTCAAGCAGAAACCCCCTGGGCACACCAGGACGATGCACACTTCATTTAGAAAAGCCCACAGGCAGCAAAGCAGAGCTTGACAAAACCACCTCTGCTCACTCCGCTTGGGAGTGTTTCCAGCATGGCCAAGTGGGCCAGGAGCCAGCTGTCCTAGCACAGCCACAAGAACAGGATGTGTTTGACTCCATGCACACATGCCTCCCAGTGGGGTCACTGCATCCCAGCTCTGTCACTACCCAGCAGGGTAATGGGTGCAGGCACCTCCATGCTGGCCATGGGGACAACGTGCAGAGAACAAGGGGAGGGGGTAGCAAAAAAAGTTTAAGCACACTCCAGCAGCAGCCAGCCACATTACCCAGCCCTGCCAGTTATAGAAGCATAGAATGGTTTGGGTGGAAGGAACCTTAATGATCATCTAACTCTAACCCCCTGCCATGGAGAGGGAAACCTATCAGACCAGGTTGCTCAAAGCCCCATCCAACCTGGCCTTGAGCACTGCCAGGAAGGGGGCAGCCACATCTTCTCTGGGCAACCTGTGCCACTGCTTTACCATTCTCAAAGAATTTCTTCCTGATGTCTAACCTAAATCTACTCTCCGGCAGCTTAAAGCCATTTTCCCCATTGTCCTATCTCTATATGCCCTTGTAAGAAGTCCCTCTCCAAGCTTTCTTCTTGGTCGGAGCCAGTAGGAGCTGTGCTATCTCTCTGGGTTTCTCTGGCACCCATAGCTCCCTGGATAACAGAGCATGAAGTGCAGCTGCAGGGGCAGAAGAAGCTCCTTTGTCCAAGTGCACTGGCCTGTTTGTTTGTGTAGATGGGTGTGACACCGCTTTAACCCCCACAGCGGAAACCTGCAGGCATCCTGGGCCTGGGTGTGCTTTAGAAACCGCCATCATTGCTCTTTCCAGAGCTGAAGCGTGCTCGCAGGTTGCAGTAAATGATTTCCAAATGTGAGCGGACAGTGGCAGATCCTTAGCCACTGGTGCCCAGCCCTTCTTCCTTGGAGCCTTGTCCCTCTCAGAGTCAGCATTTTGGAAGCAGGCTCCATCCCTCCTGCCTGCTGCTGCCTCTGCGTGATGGGGTCCCCGAGCCTGCCATGGGGAGGAGCTGAAGCAATGTCAACCTGCTGGCTTTGCTCATCCTGATCCTCCTTTACAGTAGTTTTGCCAGCCAAGGATATGCGGAACCACTGCTGCCCTGGGCTGTGGTGCTAAGATGGAATGTGATGTTCCCCCTTGTTTTGATGCTATCAGACCCCAACACTTCTCCTTTCCTGGTGTGGGGAGCACGCTGGGCAGGACTCTCACCTCTCCCTGGGGAGCAGCAGCTCCTGGCATATATAGGCTGCCTGGCTGATCTCCACCTTTCCAAAGGAGCCATGGAAAGCATCACACCAGTGATGCTGTGGTTCCAGAAGACATCTCCAAGCCTGTGTACTATGTTAAAGATGATCTCTTACCCAACCTGTCTCCTGCTAGGGCAGGGCCCCACCATAGAATCATAGAATCACAGAACGGTTTGTGTTGGAAAGGATCTTAAGATCATCTGGTTCCAACCCCCCTGCCATGGGCAGGGACACCTGACATTAAATCATGTCACCCCAAGGCCCTGTCCAAGCTGGCCTCAAACACTGCCAGGGATGGAGCATTTACAACTTCTTTGGGCATCCTGTTCCAGGGCCTTAGAGCAGAGATGGCCCTTGCAGGTCTGCTCTATGGATAATGGGAGAACAGCAGGTCCCTTAACCTTGAAGAGGGCCCTGTGCTGGACAACTACCCCATTCCCAAATAGCAAAGCAACACAGCTGAGCCAGCAAAACCCCTCTATCTTCGATATGGGAGGCCAGGGGTGGAGGGTCTCTGCCCTTCTCTGCTAAGGATTTTGGGAGCATCACCTTCATGTTTTTTGCTCTCCAGGCTTTGCCTTGGCTGTGCAGACACCACAGGCTAGTCAGGGCAGCAGCTTTCCAGGTTCCTACCTAATATGCAGTACAGGGGGAAGAGAAGTGGCTGATCCTAAGCAGGGGCTGTGCCAGGGCCTGTCCATGCAGCAGGGGGACCGGGGGCTGTCTGCTAACACTGCCCCCTTCCCACATGGCTGCAGAGCCATGCCAAGTGGATCTTTGCAAGGGATTCAGGATCCCCAGCTGTAATTGGTCAGCAGAGCTTTGCAGACACCCTGGCAGGGAAGACCAAAAGCAGCTTTGTTCCCTTCCCTTTATCTCCCAGACAATGGCACATTCAGCAGGTGTTAAATGTTTTAATGGGATTCAGGATAGCTTCTGTTGCCCACCTGCCCCAAGGCCATTTCACCTAACAGCCAAGAAGAAAAGGCCTGTTGTATGTTGCATTAACTGGCTGATGACTGAGCACTCCCGATAACCAGCACAAGGAGGAGGAGAACCCCATTAGCTTTGCCAAGCTCACACTCTGCCACCCTCATGCTGGCTGTATGGTTACCTGCCAGCAACCAGCCCTGGCCCCTAGCCCCAGCCTTATGGGAGCATCACCCTACTTCCCCACCCTGACACCAGTGGGAAGGAGCAGATCCTGTATCTTCAATATCTCTGTTGGAAAGATGTGTGTTACGAAAGAGGCTGGGGATGGGGCAGGGGCTGAATAGAGCCAGTACAAGCTCAAGAGTTCTTCCTGCTTGAGACCCAAATGGAGCTAGTGGAGATGGGGCTTCTCCCTTCTTCTCGGAGCTGGGCTGTGGGTCTGGCTCACTACAGTCCCACAGTTCATTGCCTTCACCCTCAGCAGTGGCAAAGGGCCTCTTACAAAGCCGCTTACTAAGGGACAAGTCCTCCCTGCCAGCACTGCATATCTCCATCACATCACTTGGGTAAAAGGGCCAAGGAGCTGGCAGCACAGCCTCTGACAGCAGAAAGGGGGCAAAGCTTTCATAGTACATGATGGTGTGGGATTCAGTTTGGTTGAGTGAAGGGCCACTAGTGGGGAGGCTCCACTTCTTCAGTGATGCGGACAACAGTGTCACCTGGTCACACGTGGAGTGTTTTCCAAAACCAGGGCCAGGGCCTAGTTCCCTTTTTGAGAAGAGGAAGTAGAAATGGCCCCAGCCTGGGAAGGGGGGCTGGCCCTGGTGTATTTTTAACTTAGGATGAGGATAAAAGAAGAAAAGTGTGACAGCTGCTGAGGGCTTTGCTTAGTGCATGCTGAGTGTTTCTGGTTGACAGGCACCAGAGGAAACCTAGAACACAGGTGACACACCGCCATCTCACACACCCTGCGAAGAGCAGAGGGGAAAAAGGTTTCTCTCTCAGAGGTAGAGGTAGCTTTCAAACCCCTTGTTCCCTGACTCACCTGCTGCTGAAAGCATGTCTCAGGGCTCTCTTCTACTAGAGAGATGCTAATGAGAGAAGTGAGTTTACCTGTGGTAGTGCTTCAACAGGCAGGTAAAGTGTGAGTAATGTTTTCTTCAGGCCCAGGCTGTGTTCAGCACAGGAGAGTAGGGAGGGCATGAGCTTTAATGGCAAAAAATTATTCCCTGCACATGTGTCTGCACTCAGGCTCCATCCATTTGCTCTTGGGCATCACACCAAACTAACACACAGCATCTCCTATGCTGACCCATCTGTTCCACAAGGCAGAGGTATTAAATGGTGATTCAGCTCAGGGAGCATCAGATCACACAGGAGATCTGAGGACCCTCCCTGCTACTCCAGGCAGCTGGATTCAGACTGCTTTAGGACAAAAGTGAGGCCTCTGCCTTTGCAAGTGTAAACCACTTAGGAATGCTGGCACAGGACTACAGAGCATGTGTAGTGAGGAGCCTGGATCAGGCAGCGTCACCCCAAAAGCCTGCCACTGCTGCTGCCCTGAGCTGGGGAGAAAAGAGGTAGGACCCCATCACTCTTTCAACACCATTAGAAGACAGAAACGCTGCTGTGTGACCTTGGAGACCTGACAGCCAAGGTGTTCAGGAGGGAAGAGAGGATCTGCACCTCACATGAGAGGGATCCAGGAAGCAAGAGAAGGCCCCAGGCACCCAGGCTGAGCACAGGAGCTGGCAGCACCTTTGCTCTATCTCTGACAACAGGAACAGCTCAGCCCTGGGGCTTAGTAACGGTTACGCAGGCAGGGCCCCTGTACAGAACACAGTGCTGGGGTGGTGCTGGGTGAGCTGCGGCCCCAAGCCCTCCGCAGATTCTGAAGCAAGGTGCAGTCGTGTTCTTGGCTGGGCGCTGGCACTGGGAACACAGAGCAGGAAGGTGTGGAGGGGAATACCAGCTGTGTTCCCACTGGAGCAGGGCGGCTGGGTGACCCGCAACGTCACAGAGCCCGTAGCGGGGCTGCAGAAGAGGGGAGATGCCGCGAACTCAGCCCGGCTGCCTGGCAGGGCCGGCGGCAGCCTCCTCGGCGGAGCCAGCAGCCGGTGCCCGGCCCTATCCTCAGCCCTGCACTGGTACCCGGCCTGTCTGACAACTAACACTGCCACCTCCCGGCTGTGACTAACCTGTTCTGCTTCGACGCCCGCAGGAGCCCGGCCGGACGCTTCAGCCAGGCCAAGGCTCAAAGCATCCCCTTCCCCAGTTTGAAAAGCGAAGAGTTTGTCTGGCGGCTCCCAAACCCAGATGCATCGATTACATATGTTACACGCCGGTGTCTGTGTGCCCAGAGGCCAAGCTGCTTTTATTGGGTTACTGAATGCGCTGGATGGTGCTGCAGCCACTCTCTCGGGCTGGGTTGCTGTACATGGGACCTGTCGCAGCCCCTGGAGCAAGGACGAAAAGGGGATTCAGTACCTGCAACCTACTGATGTTCTCAGTGCTCAGCACCTCTGTGCTCAGCTGTCAAGTCCATCCTCAGGCACGTTTCAAAGAAGATTCCTCTCCTCTCCCAGTTCATACAGACTGGGGGCAGTGGGAACAGTCACAGAGGTTGTCCATGTACTCCCTGTAGCAGAAAGAGGTTCTTCTCTGATGATGTGGCCAGCTACAGACAGGTAAGATCTCATTAGGTCTGCTGTGGAGTTGCCAGGGGTTTCAAACTGGAAATGAGGACATAATCAGGACACAGGCCCTCAGAGGCAGACAGCATGCTGAGGTCTGGTCAGGGGGTGGGAGGACTGGAGTTGCACTGGACACCACAGGAACAAGCTGTAGAGTGGAGGCAGTTGATGAGCGTAACAAGCTCAAGCAGCCCAGCGCTCAGCAGCTATGCTCTTGAGGGTGGTGGCGGTGCTGGACTGGTGATTCTGAAGAAAAGGAGATTGGTTTTGGGTTGGGGAGAGTGCAGCCTGCTGCTGCCTCCCCCCAGGCAATTGTCACTCCCCCAGGGAAACTCCCAGCATCTATCTAGACAAGACTTCTGCAGCTCTGGAAATGACATCTCCACCCAACAGCCCTCTCCTATCCTCCCCCAGTCCAATCTGCCTGCACTTCTCTTCAAACTGGGGCAAAGCCTCATGTTTTTCCCTCAGCCCCAAATCTGTCTCCCTACCAGTGGCCATTCCCTCACTCTAACTAAATCCTACACTATCTTAGTCTATGAAAGCTTTGCCCCCTTTCTGCTGTCAGAGGCTATGCTGCCAGCTCCCTGACTCCTTTACCTAAGACACCCTCCTTGTGCTGGGCTCTCCAGTGCCTCAGACACTTCTGCTAGCTGTTCACTCATAGGGCCCAGCCACCAAACTACATTATGGTCTCAGGTCCACAGAAAGGCTGTACCATTATCACTTCTGCTCTGTGGCTTAGGACAAGCCAAGAAGGGGCAGAGGCTTTGGGAGTAGATTCCCTGTTTTGCACAGGCAGCCTTGAGATTGGCAGCCAGTGATCCAGCTAATCCATGTGGTCTAGAAAATGGCCTGTATATATTAAGGACAGGTACCAACCCCTCCCAAAGCACAGATACACTCTGCTACCTTTGGGAAGGGCTGGAGGGCAAAGCAATGACCCTGGGCCGGGCTGTCAGCACCACTTCGCCACGGCTGGCTTCAATCAGGATATTCTGTAGTGTGTTCTCCAGCACCAGCTCCACCAGGCTCCTAAAGGCTGGCTGCCTGGAGGGACAAATGTACAGGCAGAGGACAGCTATCAGAAAGCAGATAAGGCAGGCTGCTTGCTGTGACTCCTCCCAGGATACATCTCCCAGCACACACTGTTTCCTACACACTGAGGCCGATGAACCAGACTTAAGCAATGGGGTGCTGACCCCTCCCCTGAAGCTGCCACCAGCTGGTGTCAGGCCCTGAGCTTGAACAGAGCTGGGTGACTGTGGTTTTAATGGTTCCTCCCTCCAAGCTATGCTGTAGTTAGTAGTTGTGCATATGCCTGTGGCCTGCAGCAGTGTGTAGCCACAGAAAATCCAAAGTGATGAAATACTACAGTGAAAGTAAAGGTAAGGTTAGCACATATTGCACTGTGATGTCCAATACATCCAGGGCTGTTCGAAGGTAAAGCAGACATCACTCTCTAACAGTGTCCTGGCACTGCCCACAGCTTGACCCAAGACACAGCAAACTTGCACTCTTCATAAACCACACTCAGAAGAGGGTGGTTAGGTGAGCTAGTGTAGATTTCCACTCAGGACACACAGAACAACTCAGAAGTGCCACAGAAGGAGAAATGAGTTTCTGGCCAGGCAGCGTGCTGCCATGGCTCTCTTGCCTGTGCACTTTCCTCACCTGCTTATCATCTTCTGCTCCCTCAACTGCTCATGGTGGGAAATCTCCAGCCAATCATTACTGGGAGAGGTTTCTTGCCTCGTTTCTTTCCTCTCTCCATCCTTCTCAGGGTAAAGATCTGGCAAGGCAGAGACCACAGAGGGGACTCTGGAGCACTGTCTCCTGTCCTGGAGTTCTGCTGACTCTGCACACCGAAACTGGGAGAAATATGGAATGGGCTCATCCAGGGTGCTTCTTATTGCATCATGGAGCTGGGTGTTCTCCAAGAGGCCTCTGGGAGGACAAACATAAAGGATGAATCCCAAGAAATCAGATGACCGATGTCAATGTTCACTCTGTCCCTTCTTGCTTTCTGGGTCTGAGAGGGCCATAAAGACGGCTTGAGCTAAGGAAACTTCTTTTCCCTCCCCAGAACTGGTTCTTTACATTTTTGCAGCTGACAGAAAAAACAGGTGAATCCCAATGCAGCCTGTTCCAAGCTCAAGGCAGCAAAGTGTGCCAGTGTCCTGGGCAGTGACACCATTCAC
>JAOEHX010041666.1:34280-53264 GCA_025448015.1 Bolborhynchus lineola | reverse complement strand
GAACAGAGATGGGCCCAGCCCCTAGCTAGGGAGCAAGATCCTGCCTTTGGCTATCCCACCAGGGCTTCTGAGCTCTAGTCCCCAGTGCAGCCTTTTTCAGGCTGCATCTCCCATTCTGGTGCAGCAGGAGTGCACAGATTCCTCTGGGATTAGCAGAGGGCTGGCCATGCTGCACACATTCCCCTCCAAACTGGGTGGGGGTAAAAGGATACACACCTGATGACACCTGCGAGTATGTCAGTCACTATCTGCAACTCCTGTTTGGAAGCAGCAGCCAGGGACAGCCTTTTGGGATCCATTTCCATCCCATCTTTGTCCCTTCTCCCATCCACAAACTTGGTTTCCAAGGGCTGGTCACTGAAGGGCCTGGAAAAGAAGGAATTCTATCAGTGGCAGAACCAAAAAGGCTAAAGACCTACATCCCCCTGTTTGAGCAGCAGCACTGCAGGCAAGCAGGGAGCAGTGCAGGAGTGGGAGCTGCTGCATCTGTGAAAACTGCAGGGACATTGTCATGACAGAGTAGTGCTGAGCTTTGACAGTATCTTCTTTTTGAGGGAAAGAGACAAACAGGTCATGTTAGCTAATGGTGGGGAAAGCAAGGCATCACTTGCCTGATACTGAGACACTGGAGAGGAGCAGAGCAGAGCTCCAAGTTTCAGTGTATACGACAGCATGGGCAGCCCTGGCTAAAATGAAGATGCAGATCCAAAAAGCTTACCAGGACAAGAAGTATTTGTGGAGTTCAGAGGTGAATTTGTTGAAGAAGTCCTCCAGAGAGTAGGCCGTGGCTGTCACACCAAGGTGTAAGAGGATGGGCTTGGGAGGCTCTGGTTTGACCCACACCTGACTAGATTCTCTGTCCAACAGCCGCCTCCTGTCAGTGTGTCCAGCTGGCTGATTTGGTGTAGGGTGGTTTTTAATAGGGGGTAATGTCTGTTAGAGAGAAAGAAATGGCAGGTAATGAGCTGCTCCTTTGGCCACAGATGGGCTGGTGTAGGTGTGAGCACAGGCCTGAGTACTGGGAAGCCCAGCAGCCAGCGCCAAGGCCCTGGACAGGAGAGGGTGTCAGAATGACCTTGGCACTGCAGTTGTCCCATCAGGCACAAGTGGCATGCTGGGAATCAGGTCCACTCTATCCTCCCTACCTAGTATGCCAGCCCTGAGGGTTAGCAGGACTACAAGGTGTGCCCAAGGTACTTGGGGGTGTTGTACTCTTGTCCATCCCTTTTGGAACTCTGGGATGTGCAGAGATGCATGCAAAAATAGTCTCCCAAGCCTGGAAGGGAACCAGGAACTGACTCTAGCGGTACTACATGGGCCAGTTTGGGTTTGCATTACCAGCAGTCAGTCTGGGGGAAGTTTCTTAGAGCAGGAGTAGTCCAGAAGCCTGGGCCAGAAGGAGACCACCCAGTTTTGGAGAAGCCCTCGCACATCGCAAGACTTCAGTAACCTTTGAGACATAACTGTTCAGCCTCTGAGAATGAGGCCAGAGGCCTTCACTGCTCCAGACACAGAACAGGCGATTGCAGGCTCTGAATTAACACTAGGAGAAAAACCCTATAGGACTAAACAAAACTGCTTTTACTTTTCCTCAACCATCCTTATATTCATCCAGTGAATGCTTCAACCTGCATTACTGATTACATGTAACAGCACAGGGCAGACAGTCCAAAGCTAGAGCTGCCCTGAGTTGATATCTTCACACAGTACAGTTGAGGATATGCAGAGGCACTCTGCAGGGTCCCAGGAGCACTGCTACAGCCTTACTATGATGGGAATCCTGAGATAACAAGCTGTGTTTCCTAGCTGAGTCAATCTGCTCAGGCCCAGCCTCATGCAAGCTCCCCTTGACCCTTCCACCTCCTGGGTTAGCTGGTTCTCCACAAGCCCTGCCATTCCCACAGCACGTACGGCAGATGGCTGTACACACAGCGTGGCTCTGCCTTTGGGCTCAGGCAGTTCTGCACAGCATTTGCTGGGGCCTTGTCTCACACCTTGCCATAGGTGCTAGAAAAGCTGTCACGGTTGTGTAAACTTGAGGGGCAAATTGAGCTTAAAAGTTTTCTGGGCACTTGACTCCAAGCAGTCCCAGCCTGCAGTTTCTCCTGAGGCACAGAGCACAGCTCTTTTAGCAGTGAGGACAAAATCTGCACCAAAGTCATACTAAGGTCCTGCCACTTTCTGCCCTGGCATACATTCCATTGCGGCCATAGCATGAAACCAGCCCAGGTACTGACAGCCCTGTGTGCATCTTTCCTGCTTATTCAAAACCTTTCCACCTTTCTCCAGTCACGGGTGCACATTTGGTTCCAGTTTCACTTCCTATTCACCTCAGCTGGAAAGTTACTGCCAACATGGCACAGTCTGCTGCTTCTGGCTTCTTCAAACAGTCTGTCTCCCAAAGCCTTGAGGCTACAAATCATGTTGTGCTCTCTGTCCAGGCTCCCACGCTGTGATATCAGCATCTGCCTCTTTTCTAAAGCAGTCAGTTTAATTCTACTGTGGGTGAGGCAGGTCTGATTTACCTTGTATCTCCTCATCACAACTTTGGATTCAGGAAGAATTTCTGTCTCAGCAGAATCTGATGACCTCTGAAAAGAAAGGGAAATGGCAGGGAGAAGGAAGAGAAATTGTCTTATAGGAAAGATACAGAGCAGAACAAGACTCCAGGATTTTGTTTTACTTTGTCCCAGCTGAGTCAATGACCTCATCCTCCCATTCTTCACTCAGGCCACATTCTTACTGGCAGTACACATTTCTCTCCAGTGTTTATCCATAGTTAAAAATCCAGTCATCAGTTTCCAGAGCCACTGGCTTTGTTTCCCCTGAGGCTTCTCATGTACTTCCAAATTTCAGACAATCATTATCAATTTCATTGTTTGTGATTCTTGTCTAAAACCCAGCATCTCCTTTTCTGCTATCTACAAACCAGCTATAGGATCTTGAATAGATCAGGGCTTATGTCCTTTTATCAACTTGCCTAGATTTTCTTAAAGAACATTTGTTGACATGGGCTGCTGTTTCTGAGCTGAGCTAAGCTGGTATAAAGTTCTGGCAGTACTTACCCCTGCAGGTGACTTTTGCTTCCCCAGGTCCTTCTCTGTGATGGTGAATTCCACAGCCTGCCTCGCCTTCTCCTTCTCCCAGTCCCGCAGCTCCCTCTCATACTGAACCAGTGACTCCTGGATGTATAGCTATGAAGCAAGCCATGTTTGGAGTGAGCAGGGCTAGAAAGGAGCTGTAAATACTAGTCTCTGGCTCAAATCCATGCCTGTCACCAGTTCCTCCCTTCCAAGAGACCCCAGCCAGAAGCCCACTCCCTTCCCATGTCTTCCCATAGCAGAAAGGAAGAGAGCCATTACTGGAAGACTGATACAGAGAAGACACAATCGCTTGCCAAAGAACAGGTGTCCAGAGGGACACTACTGCAAGTCTGTGCCCTCACTAATATTACAGAAGCAAGACTTGCTTTTTACAGATACTTAAAGTCTCTGACATCAGCTGAAAACCACTTCCATTCAAACTGTGACCTCCTGTAGTTGCGCTCAAGTCACAAAGTCACGTTTCACAATTACACCTCATCTAGTGAGCCACACAGACACTTAAATCACCAGAAGAAATGAAGCTCAGTATCTTCAGGAATGAGAAGCATTGGCCAGCATTATGGAGCAAAGTAGGGTCCCTTCAGCTTGCTGACTGCTGGAGGCAGCCATTTGGGACCTGCCCAGGTGATGGTAATACACAGGCACCTCTTGGGTCTCACCTCACACACCAGGTCTGTGCTGCAGAAGGAAGCAGTCCCTGAAGGTTGCAGTGTGATGAAGCAGGGGATGCTTTCTCCAGGCTGCACAACCCCTACTTCTGGAGCAATCTGTAACACCTGGGGAAAAAAACAAACAACAAACCCAAGCCACAGAGGAGATGTTTCATTGTCCTGGGACCTTCCTATGTGCCTTCTCTTTGTAGGGAACACGGGACTGTGGGAATTTTCCCTCCTCCCCTCTCACAGGTATATAACATGAGTGAGGTACAGCTGATAAAGTGCAAGAACAACCACAGACTTTGCTGGTAGATGTGGTCCTGAGGTTCATTATTGCATCCTGTAGTTCCAGGTTCATGTATCCTCACTGAAGTCTTCAGATTTCCCTCTGAATTACTGTCTTTCACCCCTGTCCTGACCCTTGCCTTCACTCTTCTCTGCCTTTTCCTTTCAACAGCTAATACAAAAGCCAGCTCCTTAGGACTGTTTCTGAATGTCTGGTTGAAAATGGAGTTGTAAGGTGCTTTCAGGACACAACAGAGATGAGCAAGAAGGCTGTAGAGGAAAGAGAAGGACTTACCCTCTTTTCTTTGCAGGTGCTTATCTGCCAGGCAAACACAACAGTCTTGCTGTCTGAGATATTGTTGAGAAAGACAAGTCGACTGGCTTTAGCACAGTCTGGAATATCTCCAAAACAAATCCTTCTGTGGGACAAGGTGGCTGCCTGCAGGAAGCAAGGTGAAACCAGGAGGAACAGCAGGAAAGGAAGATGGGATGTGGCCATTGGAGAAGGGCAATCATAGTCACCTTGAAGCTATCCAGCAAGTCATGGATGATATTTGCCAGTTACCTTTACCATAACAATTCGAGGGAATGTTACATTTTTTGCTCTGGTTACCATGACTCTTTACATCAAGAGTTCAGCCCTGTTGCACTGGGATTGAATGAGCAAGGAATAGAATATAACACTGGCGCTGGGGCAGAGAACAGCAGCACTCAGATTCCTTCTGCAGCACCTGCAGTCCAGGCCTTTTTCTACTTCAGCTGGCAAATGCATGAGGTATGTCCTTGTCCAAATCATCATCAACTTGAACGTGAGTTTTGGGAAACTGCTCCCTAAAGCACCTTGCTACTAGTCTGTCCCATTCTCCAGGCAAACTCTGATTAATTACATTGATCATTAGAGAAGCTAATGACTCTTGGTTACAGACAACAGAGCCTTGTGGAATGACATCTTTGTTGCCAGCCTGAGACAGGTTTTTAATCATCTTTTTGCTACACCCAGGAACGCAATCACCCTGCTGGAAGCCAAAGAGCATATGTAGCTATGGCTGCTCTCCAAGCTAGGCACACTGATGTCACCAAGGATGAACCCTTTACCTGCCCAGACTATGCCTCTGCTGATGCTGTTTAATGCTGATTCATTACACTGTGGGTAATGAATAAATCTGTGAGTGAATTTAAAAACAGAGTTTTCCAGGCTGGCAGGGTGGCTCAGACCAGGCAAACAAGCTCCTGCTGAGCCACTGACAGGTTAAACACATGCATTCCTCAGGATGTGCCTGAATGAGTGGCTATCCTGCAGTCTGCATTCAGGTTATGAATCATCTGTGTTTAGCTGTGAAATGGTAGCAGCCAAGCCCTGGTAGGGTATGTCAGGAGCATAATGCTTTTTTTGTGAATGAATTGCCAAAGAAAAAGGTGTTGTAGCTGCCAATGGAAAAGCTAGCTGTGATGGAGGGGTAATTTTCAATAGAGAATTCAGAATATGAACAAAGCCTAAAGCCTTTTTTGTTCTAATGGCAGTGGAAGCAAGAAGCTGGAGAGACAGCACCTTTCAGAACAACAGCTTTTTATGAGTTAAGCTCTAGATGACATGCTCAAAGGGAAATATCTTGCTCTATCTCGTGGTGAATGAATACTTCTGCAACTAAGACTATTGCTAGATGGGTCCACTTGCATATTTCAGTCTTTCACATACATTTCTGGATTGTTCATATTGCCCATATCAGGATGCCTGGACTTACCTGCCCAGGCACAGTTAGCTTGGTAGAACCTGAAAAGACTGAAGGAGGCAAAATTTTACTGGATGAAGCAGTCTCTTCTATGGTGTTTGGATCGTAGCCTTCTCCCTTGAAAGTGATTACCGCTGATTCACCTCCCAGGATGTGGATGGGAACATCAACCTGCCTTGGACAAGAACAGAGTTTTAAGTCCAGAGTCATATTTGGGAGAGATGTGCAATAAGCTAATATACTTGCTAATGGACTAGTTTAAATACAAGACAAGAATGGATGAAAAGAAATCCAGTCTTTTTTTCTTTCAGGCCTTGGCCTTCCCTGCTAACTGTGAGATGGGAAGAGAGTCCCTCTTGAAGCAAAAGTTGGAGTTTTAGATTTATTTATTTTTGCATGCATCCACTGCAGAGTGGGGCAATTAATAGTGCTCCAGCTCTGGCTCTGCCTGCCTGCTGCAGCCTGGACAAAGGTCTTTGGGAACACTGTTTGCAGAGATATGCAGCAATGTACAATGCACTGATAAAAGACACCAACTTCAGTCTCTTTGGTGAAGTTACTGGAGGCCAAGAATGAATCAAAAATCCGATCAGAATCTGTTGATATCCTCAGTCACTGTTTGATCCTTGAAAAATAGGATGACTTTGATTGTGGAAGAAACCTGTTCTTTGGGAAGAAGAAACTTATGAGATAGCAATCAATCCGCTCCAGTTCCTGAACAGACCAGTCACTTACTAGCTTTCAAGACTCTTTGCTTCTTGGATGAATGGAGCTCAATTCAGCTGTTGCATGACATGGACCAACCACCATTACATGCAACAACAGAAATAAACTGTTTCTGGCAATCATGAGGAGGGTCTTACCACATATGTTCTAGTTTCCAGTGGTGAGAAGATCCACTCAATGTGGCCTGTTATGCCAGGGGGGATTTCACCTCTAGGAGTTAGGCAGACAAACACAGGATGATGAAAATTCTCCTTCTGGATCTTCATAACCTCGTCCAACTGAACCTCAAATATCACCGGCACAGAGCCACCATTGTAGAGTTCATAAATCTAAAGTGAGTAAGAGAGAGTGGAGCTTCTTACACCATGCACAAGTTCAGCTAGTTAGCACTTCCTCAGAGGACTCTGATAAGCACTAATAATTAATTAGGCAGCTTGTCTCCTAAGAATGAGGAGACCTCACAGTGTCAAGATTTATCACTGAGACTCTAATAGGAGACTGTGCTAAGGGTTTATCACCACCCATGTACATTAGTAACTACAGTGCCTCTCAAAGTTGTGCCCTGCAAATTCAGTCTAGGAGAAAATTAATACAAATTAGCTAAAGGGATCACTGTAAAGCGGATTACTTGAAATGCAAAACCACTTATATTAAAGTGATCTTAATTCAATTCAGACTTGTTCATTTCTCAAGTAAATTAGGTAGAAGAGAATCAAAGCTGCCTTTTTGCTGAATAAGTGCTTAAGGAAGTTTAATTAATTTACTAAGAAGCTAATCAGGATTTATTTCCAGAGTGCCTGGAGTAGCTAGACAAGTTTTCACTTGGAACCTGTGCAAGAGAATAAGGGGATGGCCTAACACACCTTGTAAGCATTCTGGCTAGAGTGAAAGCCAAATCTCATCAAACTGGTGACGGTGAAAGGTACTTTCTCTGCTACCATCCCAGCAGCCATTTCCAGACTGCTAGTCTCAAAGATCTGTTGTAATGCTTTCCTTTGGAGGCCATTCTATTTTCTGGGAAATGCCTTGGATACTGCTGATACTTGGGACACAGTAACACCGGCTCCTTCTCCCCACTTGCTGCTGGGATTGGCCTCAGGATGCTCACCTGTGTTGGGGGGTGAGAGGTCCCAATAGCAATGGGTGTGAAGAGGTGCTTTGAGGATGTAAAATGAACGTACTGCTGGCCCTCTTCCACTGTCACACCGCTGAAGTTCAGCTACAGTGGAAACAAACACAGTCACTTTCTTACAGGGACTTGGTCCCATCATGAACAATTGCTTAAGGACTCTGAAGGACTTTGCAAATTGGGGTCAACTGTTACAGATTTGAGTTGCCCTAAGAGAAAAGCAAGGAGACAGAGAGCCTACTCAATGGCTGGCTCCTCTGTGAAAGGTTTTTTGCATCTTGTTCCAGAGAGAAGGTACTTTTCTCTCTGCAGTGTTAGGCACAAGCCTCAGTGTTTCTCTGTGCAAGTATATGGTATAAATTCTCCATGAATGGAAGTGTCTGGACTGTACATAAGACAGTGTGCAGCTGTGACAAACAAATCCTTTGGAAACACAGGACTTTAGGTAAGTAATGGCTTCCTCTTGGGAAGAACCATCTAGATGTCTTCACTCTGGAGGACATCCTGCTCCAAGAATATGTCTAACAGTCCAAAAGCTGCAAGAAGATCCCAGCTGAATTTTAAGCAATCAAGTAATGATCAACAGCAAAGTAGCCACCAGGCACTTCAAGCAAAGCAGAGAGATCTGCAGAGCTACTTCATGGAAAGGAAGAGACACAGCATTCTGCATTTTGAGAAAACTGCAGTCAGGCTGGAGATGAGCTGTGATGCATGATTTCCTGTGGGATCACCCAAAGCACCCTTGAGCTGTCTTGAGGCAGAGGCTGCACAGCAGTCACAGAGCTAGTAATATCTTCACATGGGCCAAAGGGAGATAAGTTGCGGCAAGTTTGTAATTAGCTAAAGCATGGCTATTTTTCAAGTGCATATGCAGAAGATGGAGAGGACATTTGTGATGGCAGGTGGATGCCTTGGACAGACCCCTGCAGGAGATATTGCATCAGCTGCTTAAAAAAAGAGCAGAGAATGCCAGTTCCTCTAAAACAACCCATTCTGGTTTAGCTCCATAAGCAAAGTGAGGAGGGAGAAGGGACTAGAAATACAATGCTAACAAGGTCTCACATGGGATCTTTTCAAAGCACTACATGAGCATTCAGCCTCCTGAGAGCCTCAGCAAGCCAGATGAAGTGCAAACAGGAAGAGGACCAAAGCTGATGCTTTCAAACTGCAAGGGAAAAAGGTCAGGAACCTTCCTGAGCTTTAGGAGTAAAACACCCATTTGTATTACTTTGGTCAAAAAAACTAACTTGGATTCCACTAGACCAGAATTACTGAGGAAAAGTTGCCACCAATTTTCATAGACACAAGATGCAACATTTAGAGGACTGTCAGTTAAAGAGAGACAAATAGGGAAAAGTAAAGACCTGCTGCAATCAGTTCTCCTTCCATAGTGCTCAGATTTTGTCTCACAGCAATGGCTTAGAACATGAGAGGGAGAGGGGCAGGAATGCCAGACTCCCCAGGGAGCAGAGCTGCCTGGAGAACATGTGGTGCAGGTGACAGCATCTCATGAAACCTAATTAGCAGGTCTGAAGCGAAGCACAAACACTTCCAATTTATGGATGCTCTGTGCTCGGGGATTCTCCCTGGGAATCCAAGCTTTCTCTCCAGTGAGTCCTGGGAACTAGCCTACCTCATCCTGCAACACCTGCAGCTAGCTGAGCTTTTCCTACTAAAACTGCTGAGGGCTGCAGATTCTGCCTGGCCAAATGATCCTGGAGCTCTGAGAACAAAGTCACATCTGCACTCTTACAGGCAGGCTATGACAGTGAGGCAAATGACAACCTGTGAGAGGCAGCAAGAGGCCCTGTTTCCCTACTGTACAAGGGACTGGGTAACACGCAAGTCCCATAGGAGTTTCATCTTGCAGCCAGAAGAAGATGCTAATGGGAAATCAGTTTGGATTCTTCAGAGTACCTATAAATCCAGTTACAACACAGGACTGAAAGCTGGCCACAGAGAGGGGAAGGAGTAATAAAGAGGGAACTCCTCCTGAAGATGAAGCAGACAGGTTCTGTTGGGGAAGCAGAGGAGTGGGAGATCAAAGTCTGACCACGTGGGTAGAACCATAACAGAATTGAATTTGGACCTCCAAAAAATGAGGCATTGACTTGCGGCTGGCTAACATCACTGCTCTGAAGCCAGGTAATTTGGAATTTGACAGAATGACCAAGCAGTACCCCAGCCCAATGGTCTCTACCTCACCAATTGGTGCTTTCTCAACTTTCCAAAGCTGTAATACTTTTGGCTTGACAATACCCAAACTGTCACCCCAAGGTTACCTTCCCTTAAGGTTAGCTTATGTTCAGCACATTTCACCAGATTCCCAGGTGAGGATCTGCTTTGCATGTGAGCTTGCGTAGGGCAGTCTCTGCTGTGAGACCTTGCAGCTCTGTGCCTTTCATGCCATGACTGAAGGGACAAAAGGCATACTCTGTTCAGCACCCTCAACTGCCCTCTCTCCAGAGGGAGGAACCTTTTCTACTCCCACTTTCTGATACCAGCAGTTAAGTACTGGCACTAAGGGATCTTTTATCATCCCCAGGGTCTCCCATGCTTTTTCAGCCCCTTCTGCAGCGACAGCATGAGGTAGGGTGGTGGCCTCTAGTAGCCACCAAAGCAACTGGCTATGTGGCAAGAGAGGATGTGTGCCCTACATGCTTCTTTGTGCTCCAAAGCCTATTCCTTCACTGGCCAGCTGGTGAAATGCTCACAGCCACTCTGAGGATTGTGCCAGGCAGGCAGAGCACAGGGAGCCTGTCCAAGAGCTTTGTGGGAAGGCACAGTTAAGCCACTGTTTGAACAGTTTGGTCAAAGGGTTGGATTTTCAGCTGACAACAGTCCTGAAAGAATAGAAGAGATGTGTGAACACAGTGTTCTCATAGGAAACTTCAGAGGCAGAGAGGAAGGCTCAGCCAGGCATGGCCTGGCTGAGCACAAGGCAACTGGCTCTACATGACCATTTGAGAAAGGGGGAAGAGAGAGAAAGGAGTTCCAACCCTGAGGAAATGCTCAGGGAAAACACACTACAGATCAGGTGTGAGGTGCTTTAGCAAGCAATGAAGCAAGAAGCATGAGTAGGAAGCTCATCTCTCACTGAAAGGAGAAACAAGTGGGTGGACAAAGGCAGCAGAGCTGCAGTGGGAACAACCAATCAGGGATGCAGGGAGTACCTTCTGGGTCTGGGGAAGCAGCTGCCTCCATACCTCAGAGATGGAGGATGCTTTGCCACCTCATGCTGGCCTGTGTGTGCCCAAACTGCAGCCAGTGCAGGTGGTACTTTTGGAGAAAAGCACATTCCAGAGGAGGTTGAAGAGCGCAGAGAGATGATGAGATGGGGAGAGTCAGGAAAGCTGTGTAGGAGAGAATTATGATGGGCTGCAGATATGAGCTCCACAATCACTGCATGGAAGAACTCATGGTAAAACAGGTGAAACTAGGGGAACCAGACACAGAAATGCTCCAGCGTGGAAAGCATGCATGGACTGTAAAACCCAGGAAGACTGGTTTGGACTTCAAGCTGTCTTGGAAGAGGAAGCAATTCTGTACTAACACCACCAGTAATATACAAAGGTTAACAAACAAATAAATGTTAACAAATAACACTAAGAATAACTGCAACAATAATAAACAACAGTGACAATAATAATAATAATAATTATCCTTTTACTGGAAAAAGCAGCAGATGCTACATCAAGGGCCATTTTGACAGTGCACTGTCACATCACACTGTGCTGAAACCATGAGTTTGTCAGGATGTTGGTTTTATGTCTCTGCTTGTCCTTCTGTTACTGCTTGGACAGTGTAAATTACAGAGGAAAGCCACAGCCTCCTACATGTCATGCAGCTTTCGGGGATTTTAATTTGGCTCCTACCTGCTGCTGTTCTGAAAACAGAAGCAAAAGACACCTGCTACCTTACCAGAATCTCATGGCCATAGGAAATCTTCAGGAGGACAGGGAGGCGATCAATGCCGGTGAAATCATGTCTATCAGTGAAAGAGGAGACAGAGGAAAACATTAGAAACCAACCTTGTGCCCAGGGTGATAGAATCAGGCTCACACAGTACATTAGAGACAATTCACTTCCCAGCTGAAGAGTCACTGTTGCATAAGGGTCACTGAGAGAAGGAGGGGAACAGTTGTTTTTGGGTGGGAATGAGTGATGCAATGTTGATTTTAGTCACACACTCATTTAGGGACCCAAGTTTCTAGGCTAATGCCGTTTGAAATGCCAGTACTTCACAGATCAGGTCTGCTGTGAAAGGAGAGGTGTCAGCTTTCTTCATATCCTGCACAGGCACAAAAGGGCTAGCAGCTCTAGCTGATGACAAACATATCACTGTATGATCTATGCCACATGAAGTGCAGCATCTTGTTTGTCTCCTCAACTGTCAGGTCAAGGCAGACCAGTGTCCCCAGCATGTCAGGTTAAATGTCTCTTGCACTGCAGTTTTAAAGGACACTAACAACATCCCCCTGAGGAAGACAAGCTTTGTGTGACCCAGAAACTGGACATGCACAGAGAATTTCTACTTGCCCGATCTCTGCTGGTGGGCAAGGGGTGTGTGAAGAGAAAGGATCTGGCATGGAAATACAGGCAACTGTGATGGCAGATGCTGTCCTGGCACCCAGCATGAGGCTCTGAAATACATGTGATTGCCATCACCTGTGTGTAAGCTGGATAGATTCCTCCTGTCCTGGAAGAAGTTTCCCTGACTTTGGGGAAACACTGAAGAGCTGGTTATCCTGAATTCTCATCTCATGCAGCTCACAGGAGCTAAACTCAGCATCCTCTGCCCAGTGCTCTATGTCCATCTTCTGATCAGAAGGAAACAAGAAGGCCCTAGGGAACCAGTCAGTTCGTCAGCAAAAGGCAAACAACTTCCCTAGGGCCATAATCAGCATATTAAATCCAGCCAGGCTCAGCATAACTGGTGGATACACTCCACATTTTGTCTGGTCTGATCTATAGACCTCTCTGACATTCCTTGCTTGCTTCCCCTCACCCAGACCCACCAACAGATCTCAGTTGCAGCTTCGCAACACAAGCTGCAACTAGAAAACCCACCCTGTTAATCTGCAAACATCTCATAGCCCCTGTGAAGACTTGTATAGCACCCCCTAACAGACTCCAGAAAGAAGGGTGAGCTCCTCCAAGTGCTGCTTACCACTCCACAGGCACCACACCCTTGTTCTCCAGCAGGAGCACCACGAGGGTAGGCTCTGAGCCTATTGGAGCAGCCCCAAAGTTGAAATCCAGCAGTAGAGGGGTGTACACTGGAGGGTTCAAGCATGTGCTGGCCACAGGAGAGAAAGAAAAGATTAAATTGAGACAGGAGGAAGAGTCAGTAGGGCATGACAAGTAAAAAGGGTCATTCTATAGTGGCTGTCTTCCTTATAATTCTTATCTGACCTTATTTTCTTGGCCATTCTGGGAGGAAGGAAAGGGGGTGTGAGGCAGGGTGTCTCTTTTCAGGTTCCTGGTACATACAATGGAGTCACTGACATACTGGAGGTGGTCTAATGGAGGACCACCAGGATGATTGAGGGCTGAGGCACATTACTTACAAGGAGTGACTGGGTATGTTCACCCTTATGAAGCAAGGGCTCACAGATGGCAACTGCACAAGTTGCAACACAAGATATTCCTAGCAGATAATAGGAAAAAAGTTTTTACCATGGAAGTGGTCAAACACCAGAATCAGGTCCCCAGTCAAGCTGTGGGTTCTTTGTCCTCAGAGATATCCAGCATTGAACTGGACAAGGCCCTCAACAACCTGATCTAATTGTCCCTGTTTTGAGCAAGGGGTTAGACCACAGATTTCCAGAGATCCACTGTAATTAAATTATTCTTTGTTTCTGTGGCTCCTTTCTAGGGAGGGTAAGCAGAGAAGTAGAAGTGAATAACTGCCTGAAGCAGCTAGGATGGAATGAAAGTGCCACACAGAAGTGAGCTGCAACAAAGCCAATGGCCACAGCATCTCTGGCTGATGCAAGAGACTGATAAGATCATCTGAGCCATTCCCTCATCTTACCTGTGCCTAGTGGAAACTCTGTAGTTGAGCTCACTGGGAGTTGGGTCTTGCTTCAAGTATTTATTCAGCATGTCTAAGGAAAAGAGCCTCCAGAGGTGCAACTTGCTGATACCACTGCCACTCCCTGCTGAGCAGGCATCTGTGATGCAGAAAGTTGGGTAGACACCTGTTGCTACAATGCAGCAGAGGGGCTGCTGCTCGTCTTCTGTGCTTGTAAGATCTGTAGCTGGGAAGAGAAAGAAACATCAAAAAGTAGTCGTGGACCATTAAGGGACAGCTGCCTGGGATAGCAAAACAGAGAAGCCCTACCCGGACCAAAGAAAGAACAGGACTTTGGCAGCTTCTGAAAACCTGTAAACCACTGACTTCCAGTTGTACCTTGACTTCTGCATTTAGAGATCACCAAGACTATGAATGTGATCCTTCTCAGCAATGTATTTACACAGGTTAATTATGCACTATGTGAACTCCCCCTTTTTTCATTTAAGCCTACAGCCTAGTCATTTTATGAAGTGCCCTTTGCTCTCAAGCTGAAAATCATAAACATTTGTTTACATCTTGTCTTCTCTTTACCATTCACGTGGCATTGCCATGCTCCACTTTCTAAGCTGGAAGCTCCCTGTATAACTAGTATCTTCTTGTTGCCCACCTCTTAATATTCCTGTTACGTGCTACGCATTATTACATTTCCTGTTATCCCTCTCCATGTCTTTTCTAGTTAAACTTCCTTCTTTTCTCATACAGGGGCCAATCCAGACCTGCCAAAAAGACTCCAGCTACATGGGACTGGTTGCATGAAGCTCTTAGAACGTGTCTCAGAACATACTGTAAAAGGCCATGATCATGCAGAAAGGCAGTGAATCTTGTGACCAGAGCAGAAGGAAACTTGGACCTTTCCTTGCCTGTGTCATATGGCTCAATCATCTCTAACCCCAAAAGGTACATCTAAAAGGAGATAGTACATAGGACCTGGCTCTGGTGAATTGCTCATCACCAGATTTCTTCAGGCAGAACTCATACACTACGAACTGCGCAGCTCAGCCCGTTATGGCCCAGTCTACTTGGTTGGGAGGGAATGATTTTCCCCAAACACCCATCTCTCACCTGTGGGGCTACAAAGAGCATATTTGATTGACCAGGTGTAATGCAGCTGACGGGCTGGTCTGGCTGTTGCTCGGACAAAAGCTCTTGACCTTGCAGGGATTGTCCCTCTGTAGTGTTCCAGTTCCAAAGCTGTGAGAGAAAAGAGACTGTATGAGCTCTTGGTTCACATGTGTTCAGCACAAAGACCCCTAAGACTTCCTGCACTTAAGCCACTTCCCTCTCATGCCTAACCATTAGGAACAGCTTCAGATGTTGAAGTTGGAATTCCCAGGCTACAACTGTAGGCAGCTCATTGGGTCTACACAGCCTGCCTTTGGCCAGCAATAACAGGGAACTTCCCAGAGGAAGTCCTCTAGAAAGGCAGCTAAGGGTTGCACTCCACCATTTCTTCTGGGAACTCCTTTAACTTTCTTCTCTACTGAAAAAGTACATCTTATTTCAAGGTCCAAGTTGGTCTAACTTCGGTTGTCATGCTCTGGGTTATACTTTTACCAGCAAGATAGAAAAGTCACCTGTAGTAAATCCCTCAGCAAAGGAGCAGACACTTTAAGGTATTTAAAAGAATCAATGCAAGCTAGCCAGCAAGCAGCCCAACTCCTGAGTTTATGCTAGATGGATTTTACAGAAGAGAGGGGAAAGCCAAGACCCCATCCCATGCTAATTCCCTTACAGTACCCAGAGGATCGCTGCGGACTTTCTCGGGGTCAGAAGGCCCAGTGATCAGTTGTTCCACACTGAGGATGTACTTCAGAGAACAGATCCCATCATTTAGCAATACAATGGTGCAGCTTTGCAGGTCACCAACCAGAACATTTCCAAGGTCCAGGTGCTCCTTTTCTGCCTGGAATACAAACCCGCCATGCAACGGTCACTGAGCATGCAGTTAAGTGTCACCACCACTCATCTCACCACATGCTGATCCTTTGGCACACACAGTGCAGTGCAAAGAGCTCCCTGCTTTGTGTAGGATGTGGCGTCCCCTCAGAGATGTCAGAAGAGGGCTGCAAGGGCCCAACCCCTCCTCCAAATTCTTTCTCCTACTGTTTCTTAGGGTGCTTGCTGGACAGGATGCAGTGTATTCAGGGCTGTAAGGACACTAGCTGGCCACCTGTAATTGGGACAAGGGCTGAGATACATCTGCTGGTCCCTCAATGACTGCATCAAGAGTCTCTCTCTCTTCTGGGTAGTCGTCTACTCACATGCAATTTATAATGGCTCAGTGTCTCTAAGACATTACCATCTATCTGTCCGATGTGATTGACATGGGGAAATGACTTACTAAGTATTATTTTATTTAGCTCTGTTTCCTGAAGAAATTAGCCTGAAAATGAAGATCTGCAGATCATAAGAGGAAAGCCAGGTGGATGTGTGCTGGCTACACCACTTGAACAGTTAGGTCCACCACGTTTAAAAACCACACTGATAGCAGGACAAATGGAGAAGGACAGCAGACAGAATGAGAGGAGAGAGCTCCAAGTCCAAGGAGCTAAATAGCTTGCTTGATTTGGTCTGGAACAGAGGATTTGAGAGCAATCCCAGAGGATTTGGGCAGGTCACATTTGAAGTGGGAGGACATTTACATCACGCTGTTGCCGTTAGGCTGCCAGAATCAGTTCTGTCATCTCCACTGAAAGCAACAACTGGGAATTTTGCTGCAAATCCTTATTACTTGCCTCCAGTACAGACAGTGCAGAAAAAGAGAAGCTCAAGACCCCCATTCTACCCTAGTATTCCTTCAAACTACCCAGTGGGTACCAGTTCCTTACCCTGATGGTGCCCAGTGCCCCCTCTCCAACAATCCGTAAGGCATAATGGACAGTTTCAGGACACATGGGGTTTGTGTTTTTTCTCCTCACAAACACCTTAGCTCGCAGCAGATACTTGATCTCCTTGCAAGGAGTAAAAGTCCATGCCTGAGCCTGAAATCACAAAAGGGAATGAGAGTGCTCACAGGAGCTCCAGATCAGAGCCAAACATATACACCACATCAGTTGCATTCAGTGCACGGTCCCTTCCTCTATTACAGCTAACCTAGTCCTCCACAGACAATTCTGGAGACACTCTCACTTCAATGCTTCACCATCACTGCCTGTGTCAAAGGTTCATATTGGGAATGCACATTCAGATAACCAAAGCTAGGCTTTGGAGATGTGCTGGTCCTCACTACTCTGAACAAGCACACAGGGAATACAGTAGAAGTTTAGAACCTGAATTTATGGATAGAGTAACAGAAGAAAAAAAAAATCAGAAACCCTCTTATGCTCTCATTTTTCTTGTCTATTAACACCTCCTGATGCATGACAAAGTTGCTGCTGTGTTAATGCCCCGTCCCCTCGGGTGTATCATTACCTGTTAACCCTGTTTTGTTCTGTAGTCAAGGACAGTGTCATCATGTTTGGGCAAATCCACATCATAGGAATCAACACAACTGCATATACTGGCTAGCAACCCACACTAAGACAGACAGGTACTCTCCAATTTTAGCATAAATCACCAAATGATTGGTAGCCCTCATATTTCTGCCCTAAACATTTCACATGTTTGTTATAGAGAACAAAATACTTGGCAGAACTTGAACTTACCATGGCTTCATAGGGCTGGAGGATCCCTGCGGTGGGACTGACAGAGAGGATCTTTCTGTCAGACTGACGGATCTTCCATGTGAAAACCATGGGTAGCCTTGTGCAGTTTTTTATGGTATACATTCGTGTAAAAGAGGTCCCTATATAGACAGGTTTGAAGTATAGATTCCCTTCACCTTCTAAGAGCAAATTAAGGGACTCACCACAACTCTGGAGAGCAATTTCCTGTAGAATTAAGGGGAAAAGTATCACACATTAGGCTCTGGAGACACCTTGCAAAGATATTGCTCCTTCTAGTAGAGAAGCAAGAACAAAACTGGGTCTGAGGGAGGAGGGGAAGGCCTTTAGGTTGTGCTGTCAAAGAGGGCCTTGAGCACAGAGTAGTATGTTCTAGGAGATGGAAACCAAGGGAATAAGGGGTACAGGGTGTCTGGCAGCACAAGCACCTTCTATCTGCAGTGTTGACCCTGCCCTAAATTTTGAAGGTATTCTCTCATTCCTATTTCCAAAGGGAAAAATCTAAACTAACCATTAGGAGATATAACAGGTATCCCTGTGAAAAGGGAAGATTACAAGGGAATAAAGCTTTGCTCACTATCTTCTATTTCCCTCTCTGTACCTTGGTGTATCCAGGGTGAGAGTTCAGCTGCAAAGGCAGGACATGCTGCTGTGAAAGTGTGTTAACTGGGTGGGTGGAGAGAAAGAAAATCTGGTGGCCTCCTGGAATGATGTATCCTGAGCAGGGCTTGACCAAAAGAGAGGGACAGGCAGCTTGGTTCACACTGAAGGTTATCAGAGAGGTACCAGAGTTCAGGAGTAGCATGCTGCAGTAGGTATCTGTGTTAGGAGCCACAGGAGGAAAAGTCTGGCGGAGACAAGAAAGAAGGGTTGTTTGCACTGGGTTTAGAAAACAGATTAAAGGAAAGGCTTTCACTGAATTGAATACCAGGTTCCAACAAGCATTATCCTAGGTCTGTGGAAAACTTTGTAAGAGCTTCTCGTCAAAGAAAGCAAGGAAATCACCCAAGAGTATGCAAATTATGGTGTTTTCCCTTCCCATACTGGCCTTCATCTTTCATAGGCTCATGGGACAAGAGAAGTTACTTTCCATTAAGCAGTGCTTTCTGTTCATCCAATAAGTAAGCTGCATGGATAGTGACCTCCTTGATTAAGAATTCCAGGAGACTGAAACTTGCTCCAGCTCTTGCTTATCAGATACAGGCTGCATGTCCTGGACTAGCTGAGGAGATTTTCTAAGAGGTTCTCAAGATCATTTTTACTGCCCAGAGAGACAGAACTTGCTTTACATCATAGGAACAATACTTTCTTATGCTATAGAAACATCAGGAAGAGTCAGGGAAGCTTCTGCTCTACCTTTTAAGCACTTGTTTTCCACAGGTATGGATTCCGTGTGCTGCCCTCCATTTGCCTATGTGCAGGCGGAGTATTTGAGGCTCCTGGGAAGGGACTAAACACCATTGTCAGTGCCTATATCCACTTAAACAGAAAGGAAGATCTCAAGAGCTTTCCTGTCAGAGCTAATGAGATGCTCAGTGAATCCTGACAAACTGAAGCCTGGGAAGTTAATGCAGGAGAAGGACCATCCTACTTCTGTACCAAAGCAGGAGTCT
>JAOEHX010041666.1:10509-26681 GCA_025448015.1 Bolborhynchus lineola | reverse complement strand
TGATCATTCTTGAGGCCCTCCTCCGGACTTGTTCTAACAGTTCCACTTCGTTTTTATGTTGAGGACATCAGAACTGCACACAATACTCCAGGTGAGGTCTCACGACAGCAGAGGGGCAGGATCACCTCCCTCGACTTGCTGGTCACGCTCCTTTTGATGCAGCCCAGGGTCCAGTTGGCTTTCTGGGCTGCAATCGCACACTGTTCATTTTTCCATCAACCAACACCCCAAAGTCCTTCTCCTCAGGGCTGCTCTGAATCTCTTCTCTGCCCAATCTGTAGCTGTGCCTGGGATTTCTCTGACCCAGGTGTATTGCCTGAATTCCTGTCCTTCCCTCATTGAAATAAGACAGCCCTTGGTACTTGCAAACATCTTTGCTTCTAAATGATGACTCCAAGTGCCAGAATACTGCTACTACTTTGGGAAACTCCATGAACCTAAAAGCAGGCACTAGGAAGACTTCAACTTCTGTATTGCCTGCCTCCAAATTAAAAAGTCCAGCTCAAGCACCAGAAACTTCACTGCCATCCCTACAGCATCCCCGTGCTGAGGGAAAATTGGTCAAGTCATAGAAAGACTGAAATATTTCCAGCTCATCTCTCCCTACTCAACTGGGCAGGCTGCCTTTGACTATGTAGAAGCCCAGACTTCTGCTATGAATGTGGGAAGTTAATGGAACACCATGCTGGTCCCCAGCTAGTTCATGTGCAGGGAAAGGTTCTCAGCATATGCTGGAAACAGACAGATGTGAAACACCAAGATGTGCCCATGGTGAGATCCAACCTGCACTAGCCTTACTGCCGCCTTTTCTGCCATGAGCTCAGAGAAGGCAGGGGTCTGCTGCATATCAAGACAGCCAGCAGATCCAAGCACAACTGGAAGGAGCTGCATTCATTGAAGAGTCCAAGAAGGTGCAAAATACCTGACAAAACAGAAAGAGGCTCTGCCCAGCCGCATCTCACTCACCCAGTGTTGCGCACAGGGAATGTTGTCTCTGTGACATTGTGGACAGCACAGGTAGGCAACTGGACAGCAGCTGGGAAGGACAGACAGGGGTGTGGGAGCGTAGCACGGAGGGTGACAGAGAACTCTCCCTCATCCTTCTTAAAGCAGATGCTGTCTTCATACTCCCTCTGCACAGAAAAGCAAGGGGATACAGCAGTTAGATGGGCTCCATCTTGCAGGTACTACAGGTCCTCCCATGCACACCCATCACCGTCATCTCTGAAAGTGTCAGGTTAAAAACCATCAACAACAGAGGCACCAGAGGAGGTCCCTGTGCAGGAAAGAGAGCATCTGAGGAGCTCAGAAAAGGCAGGCAGTGAGGAAGGTGCTCAACCATACTCCTCACTCTGTCAGGGAACACACAAACACCCTCAGAATGAGCAGCTGAAGTCCACATTTGTTTCACCTGAGTTGTTCTGATACAAAGAGATTTCTGTCAGTGATTTCAAGATCTCCATTCAGCTAAACTGAAGCATACACAGTATTTCTTTGAGTTCCACAAACACAGAAATATCACTTAGGTGCTTTGTCAGCTAGAGACCTAAGCAGATAACACACAGCTTAAAGATGCAGCATTGACAGCACTGTGTACAAATAGCCCCAGGGCATCTGCTAATCAGCCGAGATAGAAGGAACTGCAAAATACCTGTCTTCCATGCTCCCCAATTGTTATCTTTCCTGAGTACCAGTTATACAGCTAAGACACCTTAGGCACTGCAACACACACAGTGCTTGCTCTCCCTAAGAAAGAGAGCCTCCTGCTGCACTGATTGATGCAGTGTAGACAAACTATTCACTGAAAATTGAATGAATATGAACTATTTCATAAAAAGAACACTGAACAGTTAAAAAAATCATGACACTAAAGGAGTAGGCACTGGGAATTCGTACAGTGATCACAGCCAGTGCCTAGGACTGAGATTCACATCAAAGACATACAGCTGCGGACAAGAGCCAGAGATCAACACTCAGAGCTAAGACAGACACCAGAAACAAGCTGAAAAATCAAGAAAAAAGAGTTGGTAAAAAGAATCACGAATCACTGCTGTTAAAAATAAAGCTTGAAGAAACACACCCCATCCAAAAGAATGGAGGCACTTCACATATGCCTTATAGAAAATTAGTAGCCCTTCAATGTACAGGCTTTGGGGTCTCCTGTAAGAAAGCAGGGAGAGTCCCTCTAACCAAGGTTCTGCACTGAAACCACCCAGCTGAGGTTCCCTGGAATGAAACCAGATGCAGATTGTTCAAGAGCTTTATCTTACTGATTTTATGGCCAGAAGCAGCACATGAAAATCTGGGAATACTTTTTGTGAGGATCCCTCTTGTAACTACAGGCAAACTCTGCAGAGAAGTCAGGGGTTAGAGCTCCCTCAGGTGCTGACAATGCGGGGAGAGCAGGAAAATCCCGCTGCCCAGCCTTTCTCTGCTAAAACCTTTCCTAAGGACCCATTCATTCAAATGAGAACAAACCAGAAAGGACAATAGAGGCAGAGGCCCACTGCGCCTCTGGAGGCCAACCTGAGCACTGAGAGCAGTTTTGGTATTGCCACTTTACCTTTTCAATGGGCCGGAAAACGATGGGCAGAATTAAGGACATACCAGGTCTCAGAATGATCGGCTGTGGAAAAACAGTGAAGAAGAAGCTCGTGGAAGGACACCTAAAGAATGAAATTAGAACAAGATATTTTGTCTGAGGGTACAGACCTGTTGTTAAGTTAAACAGCATAAAAGAGAATGAAAAACATCAAACCCTGCAGGCCTCACAATTAGAAGCACTTCACACCCCTGTACCATGGTAGCAAACCAGCAGAAACAGGGGCAAAACTCAGGTGTTCTGAAAACCCATTCCCAGCTCTAGGCACTTATCCCTTCCTTGAACAATACTTTACATTCCCAGACCATGCAGCATGAGCAAAACACATTGAGCAGAAACAGTTCCAGAGCAGAGAGGGTCAAAGGGAGTGCTGGAGTGGCTCAACATCCAGTGGGACTGCCGGGAACAATGGTTTTAGGACACACCAGTGACTGGCTGGCATACATCCACAATTAGAATCTCACCAGACTGGAAATGCCTCACAGACAGAAGTATCAGCAAAACAGAATTACAAAAAAAAAACCCAACCAAACCCAACCTCCAAACCCCCAGGATGTTTCACTTAAAATACTCCCCCCAGAAACAAGGGCTGTAATTCCGGAGCTTCTGAATTAGCAGGCTTCTCTCATGCTACTTAAGCATGCATGTGCTGTCCCCAGTTGAATCTGAGAAAAGGCACTGCTGGGACCGATGCAGCAGGAGGGTGAGGAGAACAAAGCAGAAGGAAACTTCTACGCACCTGTAGCTCAGCTTCTGGGTTTTCTCATGAACGTTTTTCAAGAGGAGGTGTTTGATGGTCTCTTTTCCAAGCTCCCAGCCATGCCACCTGAGTGTTTGGGTCACCTCAATGCCCCAGAATACGCCTTTCTTCTTCTTTGCCTTTCCTGCAGACAGCTTAGGGAGCTGCAACGGGGACATTGGGAGTTTGGGAGGGAGGAGAAATCACTCAAACAGCTGTTTCTTCATGCTAAAAGTTGCCGACTCTAGCAAAGGACGGGAGGAGCTGCCTTGCGGCAAAGCTGCAGCGGTCCGGAGGGACGCCGCCTGGCCACAACCCAAACAACAGCTTCTAAAGGATGTCAAGAACGAGTGAAGCAAAGGCTGAAGGGCTTTTTGTTTTTCTCGCCTCTTTGCCCTGCCTAAGTAAATCACCGCACCGCAATGGCACCTTTTGCTTCCCCACTCACCTGCCTGATGCAGCCATAGGACAGCCTCCGAAAAGTGTCAGAGCTCGGGGGCTCACCACGCACCTGAGCAAGCATCTGAGAAACCAGAGGGAAAACTCCTCACACACTGCTCCTGCACCCAGACAGCCTTTGCTGCAAGGACCTGGGTGCTTCCAGAGGCCCGCCGGCCCTGCGTGGGGCTCGGGGTGGCCCACCTCCCTGGAGGGTCCCCAGCACTGCTCCCAGCTGAGCCCACCCTCCCCCACAGCTCAGACCTCTCCGTCGGAGCTGCCTTAGGCCGTTACAGCACAGCCCTATGAAGGCCACGACAGACCCACAGAGCCCAGTGCAGCCAAGCCCTGGCCCCCCAGAACTCCACATCGATGGCTGTGGCCCGGCCTGCTCCTCACAGCACGAGCCTGCCCGCCCCTGTAACCCTGCCTGGCCCCCGGCCCACGCGGCCAGCCCGGCTCCCTCAAGCCCTCCCAGGCCCCACCTCGGGTCCGGTGGAGCCCCACCGAGGGCCCGTCCGGGCCCGCCCGCTCAGCGCCAAGGGGCGCGGGCCCGTGCTGCCATGGGGACCGGACGCGGCGGCGGCGGCGTCTCCCGGAGCAACGACGGCAGCCACCTCGGGGCAATCAGCGGCGGCGGCTGCCGGCGGCGACCGCCAGGGGGCAGCAGAGGGACGCGGGGAGCGAGAGAAATGAGGGGGAGATGGGGTGCACGGGCAGGTGGAGGGGTGCAGGGGAAGATGAGGGGGCTCAAAGTGCAGGTGGAAGGGTGCAAGGGGCAGATAGGGAGCTCTCATGGGTGCACGGGGCAAATGGAGGGGTGCAGGAGGGAAATGAGGGGTCTCAGAGTGCAGGTGGGAAGTTCTGAGGAATTCGACGGGGGAGCTGAGGGGCGGAGGGACAGATGAAGGGGTGCAGTGGGAATATGGGAAGGAGCAAACAGTGCAGGGGCAGAAGGGGACCGGGGGTTGATTGAGGACAGCGAGATGGAGGGGGCAGGTGATGGCAGGGTGCAGGAGAGAGCTCAGGGCTGATAAGGATGGGGGCAGGGGAGTGTGATAGCATACAGCTCAGTCAGCAGATGGGATGCCATGAAGTATGTGGATGCACGGGACAGGTGGATAAGGAAGCTGTGGAGTTAAGTCGGGGGGAAGAGGGCACAGGGTGCAGCACACGAGAGTGCTGGTGTAAGAATGGGTTGGCACCTTAACTAGACCAGGCCACCGTGAGCTCCTTGGAGCATCGGTGACACAAATAAGTTGTGACCACTGCCACAAGAAGTTATGAGGCCAAGACAGGCAAAGGGACACCGGGGGGGAGCCCTGGCTGCACAAGCCCATCCTAGCTATGATTCCCGTAAGGTACCACCACGGGACACTCCTGCTTTTCCCCAGTGCCCTGGATGGCCATCAAGGAGCAGGGGGACCCCCGTGTCTTTAGTGAGGAGGGACAGATTGCCCTCTGGGAGTGTGCAGGCAGCAGCAGGGTGGATAGTGGGGCTGGACGTATCTCACAGCACAGGGAGGGTGCCAGGGCAGAGGCAGGAAGGAGATGCAGCTTTAATGGCATTTGTCGATGTTTACAACATGAGTCATCCAGCTCAGCAGCTGTAAATCAGCACCCCAACTTCTCCAGCATCAAATTGTGTCCTCTGTACCCCCAGCACTGGATGAGAGCCCGGCTCCTGCAGAAACAACCTCATAAATAACAGCAACAAAACAAACCCTTCTGCAGCCACAGCAGGCCCATGTGCACCAGGCGCTGGATGAACATCTCCCATCCATCACTTTAATGATTGTACTCTGGAAATTAAACCTGTCATGGCCCATCAAGGTGAATGTTTTAAGCTTGTGACACCCCTTCAGCTCCCGTCCTCCTTCCTGCCACTTTGTTGTTGCTGTTGCTTTCCTTCTTTCCTTCTCCGCTCTGCCCCGCCATCATTTCCCCTCATCTCGCCCCCAACCCAGTGTCTCCAGTTCCAGTCAGTGGTCTTCTCCATGCTCCCCCACTGCTGCAGGGCCAGATTGTACATCTGTCGAGTGGTAGATGTCTCTGGCCTTGAGGCTTCAATAGTCACGGGCTGGCATCTGCCAGCATCTCCATGCCCAGTCCTGTGACCCTGCTGTCCGGGGCAGAGCTCCTCTGGGGCAGTGGGTCTTTCTTGCCCTGCTATCCCTGCAGGGGCAATAGTGGGGAGTTGGGTACCATCCTTTCCTACTTCTCTCTCCCATTCTCCTTTCCTTCTCTCTTTCCCCTCCCCTTCTCCACATTATTTCTGTTCCATGTTACACCAGACATCACAGGCTCCTGGCACTTGGCCCCTACTCTGGCTCACATCTCCCGCTTTAATGCAGCAGCTGCACCTCCCCAGTACCAGAACTCCCCCGCTGGGCATTGCCAGTGTCCAGACACCTCCAGTGTGTGCAGTGGAGCCCTGTCGTGCACTGAGCTGGGCTGCCTGGGGACAGGGGACTCGGGAACCGAAGATGTCACGAACCTAGGGGAAAGCTGCTGAGCTGTCAGCAGCCACTGCGGGTCACTGTTACCCCACACGTCCTGTGTGTCCTATCCATCCATCCCTCCCTCCATCCATCCGTCCGTCCGTCCGTCCGTCCATCCCCATGCTCTCCCATTATGTACTTCCCCTGCCCATCCCTCTGTCTCAAAAGCGTCACATCTGTCCCTCTGCTGCTCCAGAGCAGTCCCAGCCCTGCAAGGTGACAGCCCCACACCGACCTTCACCTGCCCCATCTGTTGCTGACCCGTCATTGAAGGTGACACGAGACTCCCCAGGGGCTGCCGCACTTCAGCAGCTCCCACCTCACAGCAGGTTCTGTGGGCAGAAGGTGCTTGTCTCACTGGTTCCTATCAGCCAAGCATTGAACCCATTACTGGGGCAGGAGGTGATGGAAGAGATGCTCACTTTCCTGCTCATGTAGATGACATAGGAGATCTGCCAGGAGCCTCCAGCATCCTGAGCACAAGGGCAGCCTGCTCACTTAGGGGCAGTCAAGGCTTAATCCTGGTGCTTCTAGGGAGGTGGCATAAGGTCTCCATTGTCATCTTGCTACCAGGGGTTGATTTGAGCCCAGTGAGAGCCAGCAGGGTCCCAAGATGATCATGAAATCAGTACATGAAGGGACTTGGAAAGATTCAGACATCGTCATAGAAAAAGTGGGGCTTACCACAGCATTGAGTGCTCACAAACAGCCTGAGCACCTCCCTAAACCCAGGAGGGCTCCATCCCCACCTTACTTTGTGGCAATGCCATGCTGATACAACCAGACTAATTGCAGCATGGGAAGCAGCACTATCTTAGCCAATTAATAACCATCTCTGCTTTGCAGAGATGACAGTTTAGCTTTGTCCTACAAATGCAGACCCTACCAGGGACACTGCAGATGCAGGAGGAGGCAGGACAGGCTGCCACCCATCCTGGGCATCCTCCTCCCCAGCCCTTGATGCCGGCAAGGGGAAAGGCAGGTGGCACCGTGCAGGGATGCACTGCTCCAGTCACTATCATATCTGCAGGGAGTGGGCAGTGCACAGTTGAAGAAGGGTTCAGGGTTTCTCCCCTCCAGCTGTGTTGTGGGCTGCCAGCTGTGCAAGTCTACTGTCCCCACCCAGTTCCTCTGGGACCCTGGCAGGGCACTGCAGCGCAGGAGTAGGGCAGAGACTCTTGTCCCCTAAGGAAGAGCACAGGCATCCGGATAACAGCTTTATAGGGGAGGGATGTGGGGACTCACCCAGATACACACAGAGGAATAATTACGAGTTAAATAGGATCCAAACACACATAAGTTAAAGGGGTGGCAGGAGCCCTGCAGCCACCCCCGACTCCACCGAGGCACAGTCTGTGTCTGCCAGCAAAGAGACCCCAGACACCGCAGCCCAGCCCCTCTCCCCGGCTGGCTTCATCTGCCTTTCACAACACAGAGCCGATCTTCCTCTCCGTGGCACCCATCTCGTCCTCCTCCTCCTCTTCCTCGTCCTCCTCATCCCCCGAGCAGGAGGAGTCCGGGCCATAGCCCAGCTGGGTGGCGCTGCGGTGCAGGAAGCCCGAGCCGGGGCTGCACCCCATGAATTCGGGGCTTTCTGTAGGTTGTCCCTGGGGGTCGCCGGACAGCAGCTTCTCGCAGGCTTTACTGAGCCCTCGTTGCTTCTCAGCTTCCACCTGAGCTCCCTGCTCCTTGGCTTTGCGGCTCCGCTTCCACTTCATGCGGCGGTTCTGGAACCAGATCTTCACCTGCCGAGGGAGAGCCCCGAAGGGAGAGTGTGTCCTCTTGCTCCATCCTGCCCCCACTCACATCCTCTCCTCGCCTTCCCTGCATGGAGGCCCTCCCAAAAGACCCTTTGCTGCTGGCATCCCGTGATGCTGCAGGTCTGTGCAAAAAGGCTGAGGTTGTAATGGGGAGCAGAGTCCCTGTTGGGGCTGCTCCCTTCACCCTGCCTGACTTCTGCAGGATGCCCAAGGGCACGAACCAGGGTTATGTTCATTTTAGCCCCGCAAAAAGCCCCCTCCCACAGTGCGGTGAGGAATGAGAAGGCTCTGAAACCCAAGCTGGGGCTGTGGGTAAAAAGAGAAGCAGTACTTCTGGGGTGCCCTTCACAAGAGAAGAGCCTGGAGCCCACCAGGCAGGTCCCTGTGGGAGACACCCTGGAAGGGATGCTGATGGGGCAGTGGGATGTGGGGCTGGTGTCAGCCAAGCTAGGAGCATCAGCATTGCCCATGACCTTGACACTTCCCTCCCTGGCAGCTGGCCGGTGCTACGCTTCATCCCCTGTGACAAAGGTACCTGTGTCTCGGTGAGCATCAGCGATGTGGCCACCTCAAAGCGCTTGGGTCTGGACAGGTACTTGTTGAGCTTGAACTGGTTCTCCAGCTCCAGGAGCTGCTGGCTGGTGAAGGCTGTGCGGGGCCGACGGCACTTCCCCATCAAGCCAGACTGTGGGGCTGCTGTGGAGCAGAGAGCAGGTCAGGGGACAGCAGGACTGGAGGGACATCCCCTCGGCAAGCAAGGCTGGAATGAAGAGGAAAGCGAACGTCTCTTCCCTCATCTCCCACCCCAATAATGGCTTTATTGCCTGGCTGATAGGAACCAGTGAGATAACTTATCAGACCTCGATGTGCAGCTGGGATCAGTCCTGTGACTGGAATTAATCCTCCTTTTTTATTGCAGGGAGTGCAGGTGGCTGCCCAACTGCCAGGGGCTGCAGGCAGGGCTGCCCGGGAGCCCCGCTATCTCCCCCGCAGCCCTTGAAGGCAGCGCGGCTCTGAGTCAGGAGGCAGCGGGAACAAAGGGACCTTTGAGAGTCCAGCGTGGGGTGGCTGCCGCACCGTGTTTGATCCCTGCTTATCTGCTCTCGGCTGGCTTTATTGTCCCCCCGGGGTTCAGCTTTTACTGCTTCTCCCAGCATAGCAGTAGCAATCATACCCAGAGGTTTGCAGCTGGGAGTAAAGTATCAGAGGAGTGGAGAGGGATCACTAACAGGAAAGGTCCTGGGCACATCCCCACTGCTGTGTCTCATGGGGGAAAGACAGCATCATGGCCCCAGAGGTGTCCCTGCTTGGCAAGGGTCACTTTGGCTTGACCACTTTACAGTGTTGGGGCACCATCCACATCATCTCCCCCACATTTCATCTTTGATCCAAACCTTCCCATCTCCAGAAGTATCCACAGAGCTCTTCACAAATACAGCAGTGACGCATAAGGCAGGAATTTATGAAGGGGACAATAACCGATCACGATCGGGGTTTGATCCAAGTACCTGGATGCTGGGTGGAGCAGGTCAAACAGACAGAGCCCAGGATGGGCTGGGACTCTGCAAACTCCTCATGGAATGGACATGATTCTCCTGCACCTGCAGCCCCGTGATGCCAGGAGAGACAGCCATGAGACCCACTTTGCAGCCACAGGCCAGTTAAACTAGGGACTAAGTAGAGTCATGCTGTGCCAACAGCTCTGACACACAGAGACACAGTGTATTATTTGGCACACAAAACATATACAAGGCTAACCAGATGACCTCAAGGTCCTTTTCTACTCTAACTATTCTATGATTCTATGAAATGAGAGGCTCGAGATTTTGGGGACAAATATGAATGTCAGAAGAAAGATAGCTCAGCTCTGCAGAGCTCAGCTGCCATTTGGGCTCTGGCTTGCTATGGATGCTCTGGCTGTACAAATCCTTGCTGGATACAGGAGACCAAATAGACCTGAAAAGGATCACTTCAGCTAGGGAAAGGAGGTGCCACTGAGACCAACACCTGCAGGGATGGGGTAGCACATGGTAAAACCTCTTGCAGCTCCTTGGGGTGGGGGGAAGACCAGAGCTGTACCAGAAAGAACAAGAGAGAAAATTCATCCAGTCAGCATTGGTCAGGTCACAACACAAAGCAGCCCTACATATCTTTCTGAGCATGGTGTGTAGAGGATGCTTTGGAGAAAGAGAAGGGAAGAGGGTGTACCCACATCACAGCATCCAGTAATCTGAGACTTCTGTGCTTTCTTGAGCTAGAGGCTGTTTTTCCAGGGGTGAAGAAATATCATATTCCCATCCTGAATTCCCCACCCCAAAGCAGAAAGTGCACGGCTCAGCTCCTAGGACACTGCATCCTGGCTCTGGGAAGCACAGAAATCCTCCAGACCACCCTGAAAGGCTCCTCTGTGCCTCCTTCTGTGAGGTCAGATGTGGCCAGACTAAAAACAGATGTGGGAAGAGTGGAGGACAGAAGTGAATCTCGGTCTCAAATGCAGTGATCTCTGTCCAGCTTCAGAGGAGGCAGGAAGGCAGTTTGCTTTAATAACACCTCCAAAAGACTCACTCTTGGCTGGGTAAAAGGCTGAGAACTGCTTGATCTAGCAAGGAAAAGAGCAGAAAACTTGCTCAAAAGCCAAATAAATCCAAGCAGGATATACCCCAAATGGCTAGCAATGAGGGGACTGATGCTGGAGCATGGTCCTTCCCACAGTCCCAGCTTGTCCATCTCAGTGTCTCCAATTGGATGTCAGTGCAGTGGTGTCCATTGTACAGATCCTGACTCCCCTGGACACCCACCCTGTCTGCTGTCCCTGTGCTGACAAAAAACCTAACCCTCAAACCCTTCGGTGATGGTGTCGTACAGCTCAAGCCATCACCAGTCCAAAGCTCAGCCTACACAGCCACCCACAATAGCATGTCAGTGTGGACCTGAATGATCAGAATCTCTGGCCTCAGACCTGCTCTTAGCTTCCCTGAAGGGCCCTGGCTCCTTTGCATGGAGAGAGCATGGAGGAAGAGGGTCTTCAAATTCTCACCAGGGAAGGAGCTAAGGGAAGAGGAGGAGAAAGTGGTGTCTGAGGTACCAAATGGGTTCCAGTCTCCCATACAAAGAGGAAACAATGCCTTGTGGCTGCTGGTAGCTCCAGCCTGTCCTGCCAGTGTGTTTTGTTCAGTCCTGTACCCTGCTGTTCCACAGCAGTCTGGTTGGACAGTCTGATAGCAGTCTGCACATGGACAGCATCCTCCCAGGAGATGCACAGCAAGCATCCCCCCAGGATTCACCTCTCCCAGTCACTGCCAGCTGAGCTATGCCACCACCATCCCCATCACAACCAGCATCCCATAGAAAGAGTAACTCTTTGGGAATGTTCTCCCTCTTATTCAGCTCCTACAAGAAGACCAGTGACTGCCTCAGCATCACACTTTTGCTTGCCAAAGGATTTCCTATCTGCCCAGCCACCTCCTCCAGAGCTACATCCAGGATCAGAGCTCATCTCGATATCCCTGGCAGGATATACATCCAGCCTGGCAGGGCTTGGACCCCCAGTGGGTGCTCATCATTTGGCTGCAATATTGGTAAATAAATGGCTGGCTTGGAGCCAGGAATGCCCTCCAAGTCTGAGGCCAGGAGCTCTAGAAGGCAGCTGCCTCCTGGATAATTAGATAAAGCTTATAAAGAATTGTTGGTTTATTTGATACAGTTCCGTCTTCTTGATAACAAGAGTAATCCTAGGTTGATATTAACCCACTTGGTTTTAATTTGGTTTGTTTAGCTATAGTTCACTTAACTTTGTGGGCTGGCAGATAAAAGAGAGGAAATTAGCACCCTCATGAACTTGGAGGTGTTTTCCCTGATGTCAAGGCTGGCAGAGGAGAAGCCTCATCAGCACTGGGGTCATCACCAGAGGCTTCTCCTGGCCTGCTGGCAGCCCTGACCATTACCCATAGGGCAGCACGTGTAAGGGCAATGGCTACCTCTGCTGGCTCCTTGATTGCTCCACCATTGACCCTTGATTGCTGCTTGCCAATTGTTTTCCAGCCCATGTCTCCTGCTGATGCCAGGCTCTGCGCACCTGGTGAGCATTGGAAGATGTTACTTTTGGAAGCAGTTTGAGATTTTTCTTGCTTACTGTCCTAGCCCAGCATAGCCCATCAGCCAGCTCTGCTGCTGCAGACAGGAGCTGGTCTGGGCTTCAGGCTATCAAGGTGGTGAGTGGGTGATGCAGAGCAGCAGTGTCTGAGGAAAGCCATCCGAGTACCAGGTCCTTCGTGGGGAATCCTACACTCTTCCCAAGAGCCTGCAGCTGGATGTTACCACTCTCCACTCCTACAACTCTCCTTCAAGGTGGGTCTCTACACTTGGCCCCCATTGCCATGCTGCCTTTTCATGCTGATAGCCAGGGCAAACAAGTCAGAGTTCCCAGAAATACTAATAGGCACAGCACCCCGGTGCCAAATGCTCCCCCTGTGTGTTTCAGGAGGTGCTCAAAGCCCTAGGACAGGGACCCAGGCTGCCAGCAGCAGAGCCAGGACAGGCAGCATCCCTGCTGGCTGCAGCTAGGGGATGGCAGGTGCTGCTCGCGGCTCTGCAGAGGCATCAAGTGAGGGAGACACAGCACCCACTTGCATCACGGCAGGAGCGCTTCTCTGAGTGATCCCAGCACCCAAGTCCGGGCGAGGTTAAGGGTACTCAGCCTCAGACTATCTCCCTGGCATCCTACCTCCCCCATAGGCGGGTAATAGTAGTGCGAGTGTGTGAAATGCATCCTGCAGACCTTGTAATTTCAAATCAGGGGCTATCCTACTCCTTCTCCAATCCTGACTGTCCCCAGGAGACTGAACCGGACCATGCCTGCAGAACATCTCTACACATGCAGCTAAAGAATTAATTAATTCTAGAATTTAGTCCTGGAATCCTCTATAAATAAATCATAGGGTGACTCCTCTCTGGGATACCCCAGAACATGCCCTAAGAGGCTTTTAGATTTATCTCTTCCAGCTATCTGTCCTGTCCGCTACTACCTGGAGACCTAAACATGATCAACACTGGCAGCACAGTCACTTGTGCCCTGCAAACCTCAGCCAGGCAGGTCTGTAGGTCTGCTAGGCTACATGTTGGGACAGGACACCCAGGAGCCACAGGCAGCCCAGGAGCCCTGCACCAACTGCAGGAGCTCCTGCCCAGCCCACCACCCTCTGATAAATGAGGAAGGGCTGTGGAGTAGCATGGCCAGCACACTGGGGCAGCACAAGCCCCCACAGCTGTAACATACAGCTGAGACCAGTCCTGGTGACTACAGGGCTAAGGTATGCCGCAAAGACACCTGCTTTCAGAGCTTGGAGCAAGCCCACAAGAGGAAAGGCTCAAGACACACTTGGGAACCTAAATCCTCCCAGTAGACTTAAACAAGAATCTGAAGATGGACAATGAACAGGATCTGACTTACATGGTCCACATGGTATTGAGAATAACACAAACCAAAGATCAGAATCCATAGGAGAATAAGTGTGGAGGGGAGAATAGACCTCAAGTAAGCCTAAGTCTGCCAAGTCTCAAGTGATGTTTGCGGGGAGGTACAGGAAGGCAGGGAAGCTGCAAATGCACAACGCTGCATCCTTCTACTTCAGGAAGGCATGAGCTCAAGGTCTGCACCCAGCTTGGTCCCTCTGCTGTGAGTCAGGGGAACATGTGGAATTGAATTCTGAAAGCCATTAGAATGAAAACTTGACCCAGAGGAGGTGGAAGCAGGTGGGTCAGAGACTGCTTTTTTCTCCCTGGAGCTACTACCAGAGCCCAGTTCAGGGCTTCCCACAAGACCCACATTAACACGCCGTTCCTGTGCACCCTAGCACAGCCCAAAAGCTCTTCCACAAGCTGTTCTCATGTAAGTGATTTGGGTTTTGTCTCCTTTCAACAGGGTTTTGGAGACAAGCAGCTCTGGAGTAGATCCTGCAAGTGAGAGGGATGGGGCTGATGTACAAATGCAAATTTGTTGCACAACTATCTCTACATTATCCTACGTGCAAGAGAAGTGCCCCAAAGAGGAGATAGAAGGGCTCCCTGAAACAATATCTTAGCCTTGGCCATACTGACTACCATGAGTGGTCCACCCTCACTTCCAGTCAGGAGATTTGGAGACACACCATACATAACGCTGCTGTCTCTTTTGAGAACACACACAGAATCAGTCTCAAGGAGAAAAGACAATGCAGAAAGAACTGTGCCTCATCTATACCACCTAAGGAGGCCTTCCACTGTGTATTTTGCAACTGGGCTTGTCTATCCTGCACTGGTCTTTTTAGCCATCAGCGCACTTGTAGTAAGTGTGGGTAAAGCCCTTCTCAAATCTTGACTCGCGAAGCCAAACCATGATGATGATCTTAGCCAGAAGCTGTGCTCAAGAGCAGGTGCTGTGGTGTGATCCCACCCTGGTGAAACACAGCCCTGTATGAAGCTACTGGGATGCTGATACTGATAGACCCCACGAGAGCAACACAGCCTCTGCAGAGGAGTGGGAAGGTGTTTCACCACCTAACATATAAAAGGTTTTCTCCCTCCACTCTTAATGATACATTTGAAGAGTGCACACAGACCCTAGCACTGCACACTTACTCTACAGTCTAAGGTGACACTACTATTTCATAGCTAGATCCATCCTGTACATAAATTCTCTATTTTTGCATCCATACAGTTAATTAATTTATCCAGCCTTTTAAAATTATTTTTTTCTTATGGGCTCCCATGTTATTAAGACACTGAACTCAGCTAATAAATCCAGATACTCTGCCGCGGGTTTATCAACAAGCCACTCTTAGTTTATTGCCTACTGGCTGCATCTTTGCGGTGACCAGACCCTCTCTCACCACAGGCACAGGGCAGGATGACACTGCCAGAGGTGGCAGTGATAATCCCCAGTGAGACAAGAGCCTGAACTCGGGCCTTGTGATGTCCATCCCCTGAAGGACACCCCCCCCAACCGCGGTCCATCATTGCAGTGCAGGAACCTGTGCCTGCCCGCAGCCCTGGCCGTGCCCACAGTGCCATGTACAGAATATGCATCCTCTTTCCATGCCAGGGGGAACTGGGCTGGGCTGGAGCCGGGCGCGCCGCCGGGCTGTCAGGTTCTCGCAGCTCCAGCCGGCAGACCCGGCTCCTCGCCCCACGAGCGGAACAGGGCAGCGGGCAGAGAGCCGGAGCACCGGCCCTTCCCCAGACCGGGAGCCCGCGCATCCCTCCGTGCTCGAGCCCCGCCGGGCTGCCCTCACTACCGGGACCCCGGCGAGTTCGTTCCCAGCCGCAACGGGAAGGTTTTATTCGTTTCCTGGTGCCGGTTCTGGCCACTACTTCTTTTTTTTCGTTTCTTTACCCCCGCGGCGGAGCCCGGCGAGCCTGGGAGCGGCTCCACTCTGACGGCACGGGGGCAGACAGTGCCCCTTGGGGACATACCCGGTTGGGGTAGGGCAAGACTTTGCCCTTCGGATCGGATTCCCGGGGGTCCGCAGCCCTTGGAGGTGTAAGGAGCACGGACTCCCCCCCGCCAATGGGACCCCAAAACTTGCCCTGGCTGGGGAGCAGGTCAGCGTGCATCATGAGACCTGCACTAGAGTCAGCCAGGAGAGCTAACCACCCCGCCGGGCTCCCGACACGAACGGCCAGGAAGCCGCGAAGGTGCGGCCTCGAAGAGCCTCAGCTCTCCCTAGGGGACCTGCTCCCCGCTGTGCTGGCAGGGACCCCAGTAGTTGGAAGGGGCGACAGCTGCGTCCTGCCCTAAGAGAGGATCGGTCCCCGGATCACTCACCGTGGAAGTCAGAGAGCCTCGGCACCAGCATCCCAGCTCGAATCCAGTGCTCCAGGGGAAAGGAGCCGGCTACGGCCGCCTTCAGGTGCTCCGCGCCGGGCGGCGGCAGGTGGGGGATGCCGGTGTAAGAGAAAGAGGGGTGCTGGCTCCCCAGCGCAGGGAGGGAGTACACGGTGGACGGGTACAGGGCCGGCAGGGCGCCTAGCCCGGGGCCGGAAAGGTGCAGCAAACCAGGCTTGGCGACGAAGCCAGCCGGGGCAAGGGGTGCGGTGGCCGGGAGAGCCCGCGGTGAAGAGGTGTCGGAGCGCCCGGCGGGGCCGGGGCTCGCCAC
>JAOEHX010041666.1:0-10197 GCA_025448015.1 Bolborhynchus lineola | reverse complement strand
TGCCTCCCCGCGGGCCGCTGCCGGGCTCTCCCCTCCGGCTGCCTCACCCTCCGGCCACAGCAGCAGGGACACGCTGACCCGGAGACCTCTGCCACCTCCCCAGCCCCACAACCCAGCACAGCCCTGGTGCACACGCGGCTTGCAGGACCAGGGCGCTAAACCCATTGTCCCAGTGCAGAGCCAACCTCGCTTTCCTCAGAGACCCTCGGTACAGCAAAGGGTCTATGGCTGTAATGGTTAGAAGAGATCTGGAGAGACTGAACAGACTTCAGCACAGGTAGGCAAAGACCTGCTGGAGTCCAGTTCTGCCCTGGCTCTGCAGAGCCCTCAGGCACTTGAGGGGCATAATGCCTGGCTGGGAGGACAGCAAATGTGCTCCTCACCCACTGGCAGGCTTCTTCACCCCCAGTGCAAAAGGAATCACTAGCAGTACCCAGCTATGCCATTCCTTTCCTACTGCATCACTCAGGGCCAGGGATATCAATGGATTTGAGCTGGACACAGAGGTCACCACCCTCCATCACCCATGTCAACAAAGCAGGTGCTTGCAGGCAGATTGTTACTCATTTGCCTGATCTTATCTTTCTCAGACAGGACACATTTTGGAGAGCAGCATCAGGGAAGGATAAAGAGGAAAGCCTTTGCTTGTCTAAGAGATGCGGGTGAGAAGGAGCAGAGATAGCCCAGAGGGCTGGATGTCCTGGCATTGGTGTATAGGGAGAGCCAGAGTGGCCACAAGTGCATCTGTGTGTCTCTGTGTCCCACTTTATTTTATCATGCTGGCTTAGTGAGAAAAGCCTCTGCTTGTTTTGCTCAATGATGGGTCCTGCTCTTAGGAAGGCAAGTGAGGAAGCCATTATTGCCCTGCCTAAATATTATGATGGCTAAAAGGGAGCTCCCATCCCTGTATTTCTTCCCCATTTAGCATTTTCCCCAAGCAAGAGATGGGTCCACTGCCCTGTATCCTGTGTTCCACAGAGGCTGCAAGCAGATGCCCAAGGAGGGGAAACGCAGGAGCATATGGGACTTTCCTCAGCCTCCTGTGCTTTCTCTCCTCAGTAACCCCAGGGGCTTCTCTTCCCCGTGCCCACCCAGTCTGGTGTGGAGCCTGCTGGGCTCCCTGCACATGTGTACTCCTGCACACTGCAGGGAGCTCTAAAGGTCCCACGTGTGGGACAAATTCCTCCTTTCACTTCCTGGGCCCAGCACTCAGGAGCTTCACTGGGTTGGTCTCAAACGTCCCCCGTGTGGGAACAGATGCACAACTGCCCCTTTCCAGATGCTTTTCTGGGAGGGAGGAGGGCAGGTATCAGTCCTATGGACAGCCTAGAGCTGGATTTGCTCAGAAAGGGATTTGGGGTGTATGTCACCCCATAGTAAAACACCCTACTTGGACAGAGAGTACAGAAGGTCCCTTTCCACCCCCAGCAACCCTGCACCTGTTGCTATACTATCTCTCCACCGTCACACAGGCTGTAAGGCTCTCCCCACTTGCAAATTCACCCCCCTCTGCTTTCCCAGGACAGAAGCCAACATCCCTGACAAACAAAAGGACCCCAAGCCCTTTCATGCTCCCCGCCATGGGAGTAGCCAGCCCTGACAAGCATCAGGCATGGATAGACAAGATTTGAGGAGCAATGGAACAGCCTGGCTCCCAAACACAAGGGAAAGCTGCAGCAAGTATTCAGAGAACAGAGGACATAGGAGAGGTAGGACAGCTCTTCTACTGCAGGTCAACAGCCTGCAATGGTGACAGCAGCAAGGGAGGAACCACCACTTCCTTATCTGAGTCCTCAGACTGGCTCCTAGGATTGCAATGACTCGTTAGCTTTGCACAGGGAACATGCATTGATACCCAGGCCAGAGACTGGGGCTGCTGCACTGGGGCACAACATAGAAGTCACCATCACAGTGACCACCATGGAGTGGCAGACAGGCAGGCAGCCAGCCCAGGAGAGGCTGGGTAACCACTGCCAAGCCCTGAGCACAGTGTAGCTTGAGCAGCAGGAGCAGGGAGTGAGGCTCATTCTGGGGGTCTGGGTCACAGCACAGAGTCACAAATTACCGTCCTCATTCAAGTCCCCTGTACCACCTAAGGAGGCTCTCCAAAGACAAACAACTTGTCTAAGAATCAGCAACCCAGGCTGGTGCCCAATTCACAGATCCCAGGGTAATGCAAATACAGAAAGCCAAGCTGCAACCTTGGAACTGCACAGGCAAGAAATCTTTGCAGACACCAGCCATAAAACCTGGGTAAAAACATCCTAATAAAGACCTAGGAAAAGCATGGAGGGAGCTCCTTCCTCAAGGTGAATCAAACCCAGACACTGGGATGCTGCAAGAGGGTTGTCCAGGACTGGAGCAGCCGACACAGCCCACACTATGCAGGGCAGAGAGCTGGAACCCAGGGCTGTACACACGAGTGCTGTGCCCAGAAGTGGTCGGCAGAAGGGGCGGGACACAGCCAGTGATAAATGCCAGGATGCTGATGAGTTCACAGTCTTCAGGGTCATTAATCAGATCAGAGCTGGATTAAGTTGTCCGAGGTCTGATTAGCTTCATTTTCCGCCTCAGGAAGGAGGAAACTCTCTTCTCCATCCATCAGGTCCTCTGGTGACAGCTCACCTGGTTGCTAGCTAGATCTGAGAATTGTAATATGTGAACATGATTGTGGCCTGGCCCCTTACCTCTGCCCAGCATCCTTCTCCTCAGAGGATCTAAGGCAACCCCAAACATCAGCAACACGTAGCAGACCCCAGACATCAGCCAGTAAGACAGCTTGCTCCCATGGCCTGGGGACACATGGCACTATGGGTGCGAGCTACCCTAGGAAATCGCCCCAGTTCAGGAGGGGTTGGAGGTTAAAGAGGGATGTTCCCAGCCAGAACCATCTTGCTTCCAGCACCCCCACCAGGTCCCCCTGTGCTGTTACCCCAGGGCCTCTGCTCACCCAGTGGTAGCAGAACGCTCACAGGGTGACCAGCTCTATGAAATAGGTCAGCAAATACCACGTTGCTGCTGTGAAGGTCTTGGGCGCATTCAGAACAGCTCTCCTGAGGCCTGTACAGAGTTGGATGGACCAGCTTGAAGCCTTGAACCAGCCACAGTGTTTCTCCCATCTCCACATCCCTTGCTGGCCCAAACCCACTGCATCAACACCTCCATTTGTCCTCTGCACGATGCACTTCACACTGTGCCCTAAAGGTGCCTCCACACTTAACCATTTAGTATATTCATGCCTAGCAAGTGCATTCCTCTATGGGAAGGCCTGATCACAACATCCTTTGCAGGCCAGTGGGCAGCACCAGGAGCATTCACACAACCCAGGGCTTCCTGGGACTCTCATTTGCCCAGAGATTTTGTGGGATTTTCCTGGATGTGCCTCAGCTGGATCTTCAGAGCCCAGTCTTTCTTCAGCCATCTGAAAGCAGCAGCCACAGCAGCATTTAGGCAGGGTGGGTGTACATAAGCTCTGCAAAACCTTTCATTGTCGGCCTGAAGGTGTCCAGCTAGACAACCAGAGCTCTCTTTGCATAATTTTTCTTTTCATAGCCTCAAATGGATTTTCTCTGTACAAATTCCAGCCCTGCAAGTCAAGCAGCAGGGGTGAAACAGGAAGAGCAAATACACACAGGGCAACCAAAGACATCCAGCTCTGGTGCATGTAAGTTTTTAGTATTTGTAGAGACCCACAACACTACCTACAGCAGTTCACCTACTTCCCCAAGCTGTCACCAGCAGTGCCTGAGCTCCCAGAAACAAGCCATGGGATCAGAGGTAGTATTTGGGAACACAGTTCAGTTTTACAGCCCTGCTACTTCCTCAGTGTTACCTTGGGAAGCAACATAATGTCCCTCAGCAAACCCAGCTTTCCCAGGATCAAAGTCAAGGGTGCCGAGGATAATCCATAGCCTGATAAACAGGCACTGACTGGGACCAGGCTTCCATTTTCCCAGAACTGAGTTCTTATCCCAGACATCAGATGAAGATGTGATCCATGCTGGGGCTGTCTTGGTTTCTACCTACTAAATATACAGTTTAGCACTAGGTCTCTCTGGTGGGTTTGGGTCACCTCCTACATTTAGTCAGTAGAAGTTACCTTTGAGACAGGAACCAGTGTGCTTAACCCATTCCAGAGAGGCAACAGGCACCCTAATTTCTGCCCAGGCTATAGCTTTTAAGCCTAGAAGGAGCTCCCTATCCCCAGGATGGCTGTACCCACTTGCTCAGCATTAGCTGCTCCCCAGCTTTCCATCTTCAGAAATTACTTCTCTGTAAGAGACCTACAGTGTAACAACCTTGTTTATAGCACACCCCAGGAAACAGTGGATCTTGTTGCTCCGGCCCTGGTGCCTCAGGTCATCTTGCAGCACTGAAGTCCCAACCCAGCTAGTGGAGAAATACAGCCCAGAAGCACCACTGATGCTGGGGGCAGAGGCAGTAAGCCTGCTTGCAGGTGCTTTCTCAGCCATTCCCCCATAAGAGGGGCCATAGAAGTGTCCCACCCTCACCTATGCTCTGCAGCCCCCAGGCCAGAGAAGGCTAAGCCCTTGGTCTGCTCCAGTTTGGGGTGTCCCAAGTTTTGTGGGAACCCTGACTACTCCCCCCACAGTGGGATGCTGCCCTTTACCTGCCCCTTGCAGCAGGGCCACCCATTATCTTTGGAGTCTGGGAAGCCACAGGAGGCTGGTGGGGAAGGTAAATAAACTGCCAGCCCTCAGTGATTTGTGGCTAAATGAACAGTTGAAGTCATCTGTGAGCAGCCCAGGCTCCGTTAAGCAACCAGGTAATGAGCCTTAATCAGCACCTAGCAGTGGGAGCTGAGCCTAGCCTGTGCCCCAGGCTGCTCTGTGGCTGTCCCTTCTGTATCTGCTCTGCAGAGTGGAGCAGCCATCCACAGACTCCCTCAGAGATGCTCACAGGGCATCCTTCTATGCCGTTAGAGTTCTGCCCCTCCTCTGGTGATGGCAGGAGACAAGTGTCAGCTGAGTTACTGAAGCCACCTCCCTGTCTGCTGTGCTTAGTCACTGGTATGCTCTGTCCCTGCCTGTCCCCCACTGTACGTAGATCAACCTGCTTCTGCCTATCCCAGGGCCTTCTGAAACTGCCACAGGCTCTTGAGGACTTGTCCATCCTGTCACATCAGCAGCTCCATCAAGCAGGCAGGGATCTGTCCTGAAAGGTAGAAACACCCATGCCTACATCCCCAGCTACTGCAAGGGCTTGGAAGGGTACGCAGCTCCCCCTGCTCACCTTACACACTTCCCTCTGCTCTGAGCCCCACATAACTGCACAAGCAAAGGGGTTAACAGGCAAAGCAAACACAGCTCAAGCCCTCCTCGTTAAGCCTGCAGGGATTTCTGAGCAGCTGTTTATGTGGCCAAGCAATTCCTCAAATAAGCAGCCACATGTCTGATGGGATATGGCAAGGCTGGGAAGCAAAATTATGTGGACAGCTCCCATCCTGGAGCAGGGGAATGGCAAATCTGCATGGGAAGGGTTGCAGGACAGGGAGGGAGCCTACCCCCAGCAGAAACAGCCATGGCAGTTCTAAAGTGTCACACCTGATCCCAGCACATAACCACCATGAAGGGCTGGAGCACCAGCATCCTACAGGATCATGCCATACAGCTGCAGGGGAACAGGCAATGGATGTCCTAGGGCTCCCTGTTACTAGCTGTTGGCTCATCTTCCTGGGGCGTGGTGATGTGCTACAGAGGTGATCTGCACAGGGACAGATGGCTTGTCCCATTGTAAACACATGGCTTGGAGAGACAAGGACACACAGCCAGCTCAGATCTGCTTCTTGCAAGGACCCAGGGCCGGACTGCTACATCTGCAGTCCCATTAGCCCGATACCTTTCTCCTTCGGTCCTGAGACACCATGAGCCCACAGCACCCACCCAGAGACCTCCTCTGTCCTATTACCTCCCACATCAGCTCAGGCAGCACCAGAGATTTTCCTCACCCCAGGGGAGAGGCTGAACAGCCAACATCTCCCCTTGCTCAGCATCATCCAGGAAAGCAGGGAGGTGACTGAATACATAGCATCCTTCCAGCTGCTTCCCTATACCTCTGTTCTTGCTGCCCTCACCCACCACACCAGCACATCGTGTCCAGTGCCATACATTCCTGGCACAGGCAGGCTCTCTTCCCCCTGGCACCACCATCTCTGGGTGCACCAGGGGACCCCCATCCCTTCTTTTTCCTGCCATCTTCAGGATCTTCTGGGCTTGCTTTGGGACTTGTCCTAAGGCCAGAGCTTCTCCTTGGAAGGGAGGGGAGACAGACCTCAGTTCTTGAGGGGTGGGTGGGGCAGTGCAGGCATGGATGCAAGACAACACCCCCCAACACAGCTTCACCTCTTCCCTGTTAATGGTCTTTCCATGGAGTCAGCACCTAACCTGCTCCCAGGGTGACTGAATAAATCAGCTGCTCCTCCCAGGACCTTGGGCTCTAATTAATGTCAGCTCATTAACAAGATAACAGCCATTTATTACCCTGTCTCCCTGGCTGCTGATTAACCCCTTCCCAAGGTGGGGGTAGGGGGTGGTGAAACTGTGTGACAGGGATGAAGGGAGAGGGTGATGCCTCTGTAGTGAGACCCAGGGACACCTCAATAAGAATGGGACAGAGAAAAGGACATGCAAACAGGGCTGCAGAAGGGCCTGAGCAAGGGACAGATGGGAAAAGGGGAGGATGAGGACACTTGGGTTTTCTTCCTAGTGGTATCGTAAGGGTTTGGTGGATTAAAGCTTTGAGGGAGCTGCCAAGACTCCTGCTGGATCGTCTCTGTGGCCTCCAGTGCATCCCTGTGCCTCAGTGTCCCCATGTGTCCCTACCCCAGCCCACGGGGGACAGCACAAGCCTGCCCCACAGCTAGTAGGAACCCACCAGCATGTCCTTATCTCTAGAGGCAAAACCAGCCCCAGCACCACATCCCCAGGCACTGCCTACACCACAAAGCAGTGGGGTGGGATGATCCTCCTGGGATAAGAGGGAGCCTTTGCCTTGTCCTTGCCCTGAGTATGAAGGGCAGGAGCCAGAGAGCTGGGGTGGGCATGGTGCCCCAGCCTGGCAGTCCAGCGTCAGGCTCTGGGGGCTAATGCTCTGCGTGGATCAATCACACTGCTCTGTGGTTCCCTATTAGTGGGAGCAGTGGCTGGTTAATCAGGCTGAGGGCTTCAGCTCGTTAAGCTGACACCGTCGTTGTGAGAGTGAGACATGGGGGCACGCAAGGTGCCACTTATTTATTTTCTTCTTTCCCAGGGAATATATTAAACAAATTAAATTCCTGGAGTGTTGGGTCAGCACAGACAGCTCTGCGCCTGCCCCAGCTCCACACAGCTCAGCTGTGGGGAGGGCACTCTGCTCCCCAGCCTGCAGCAAGCCCATGGCACTGCTGCAGGGCCCTGGCTGTCCCCCGTGCCTCCACAGCACCCCTATATCCTTCCCTAGGCTGTACTGTGAGTGCAGCGCTGTGATCAGGAGGGCAGGAGATCTTGCAGGAAATGCAGACCATGATTTTGCATGGAAGGGAACCCGCCTGCTGCTCCTGAATGGGTTTCCTTGGCCCTGCAGCAGGGGAGCTGTGGTGTGCTCCGTGCTTTCAGGGCATTCTGCAGTGCTGCCTGCCCCAGAGAGGGCCCGGGGCTGGTTTCAGCCGTAGCACCAAGCTTTTCTCTTTGCACCATGGTATTGGGACATCTGGGGTGGTGGAGGATTGGCACCGGAAGGTCCCTCTAGCAAGCAGGAGTGCTAGGAGGGAGTGACCTTATTCTCTGTGAAAACTGAGTCTCCATCACAGGACTCCAGGATCTGGGGATTCAGGAAAAAACCCCTGTGCATCCCAAGAACAGTTTTCAAACCATAAGCGTTGATGTCACTGGCATTGGCCGCTTAGAGCCAGGAGAACAAGAGTCTTTGCTGAAGCATTCCCCTGCACTCAACCCTTCGCCTGCTGCATCATCAGTCACCCCTTCAAAGCCAAGTGCTACCCCTGCTCAAACCCCTTGAGGGTTGCGATGCCTTTCCTTGCTGCCAGGCCGCTCCGCTCCACTCCAGCACCACCTGGGTTTCAGCCCTGCTCCTTGACAGGTTAAGCGACAAACATGGATGGAAAACTTGCTGCAAACCAGTCATTAGTCCCTGGAGTTTATTTACTGACCATTTGCAACTCTAGCCTTCATCATCACCTTTTCCTTCCCCATTCTTCCAGCAACGTCAGTGGCAGCCTGTTCTGCTTCACTGTCCCACCCCATCCCACCTTGTCATCTCCATCCCTTCACAGAGCCTGGTCCCTTCCACTCAGTCCTTCAAATGCCTCCTCATTTCAGGAAGGAGCCCACCTTTAGCTGGTGGAAGGGTGACTCCCTGGAGGTTAGTGAGGAATCAGAAATAATTTAATTTACCTCCCTGTTTGGGCACTTTGATGAGCTGAAAGGCCTCTTGTCAGGCAGCGAATCCATCTTCCTCCAGCCTTACATCAAATTTCATTCACTAATTAGAAACTCCTGCCCCAGAGCATGCTGCCCCCGCCCCGGCCGCCCCTTCTCCCCACCAGCACCATTATGAAAATAAATCGTTCCATTAGCCACATTGTTGTGGCTGTGGGGCCCAGGCTGGGAGTTATTAGAGCAGGAAGGAGGGCGTTGGATTGAGACACATGATTTATTGAGGAAAAGGACCCTGATTAGATTCTTACTCGTCCCCTGCGCATGGTCACATATTCACACACCCCCATCCCAACATCATGGGTACCTCAGAGCCACTGGTGGAAGTCAGGGCCAGATGCTGCTGGGTTTCCCTTGGGGTCATATCCTGCTGGCTGCACCCGTGGTGCTGGGAGACCCTGTCTTGTATTGGGACAACGTATGAGGTAATGGCTGCTGCCTGCTGCCAGACCCTCCTGCATGGTCCCCAGCCACCTCTCCCTCGCGCAGAGTGTGGTGGAGCACCAGCATCACCCCTGCTCTGCCTATCCTGCAACTGGGGAGGGGATATGGGAAGCGAAAGGTGGGCTTCAGTGTATTAGCTCTATACCACACACTGTGGGAGAGGGAGCTAGACGGTGCTGGAGTGGGAGGGTTTGCAGGGCTCACCCAGGGTGAGGGGAAATGGTGCCGGCCCCCTCTCTGGGTCCAGAGTACTGTCTGCCCTGGAGACATGGGGCAGGCATGGCTGCAGAGGTGGGCACTGCCCCGGTGCCCATGTCCCATGGTCCTCACAATGCCCATGCTGCCACCACGGGCCATGCACATGAACCCTGCCTCTGTCAGGAAGGGACAGAGATCAGGGACACTTGAGTGCTCTAGAGGCTGCCTGGGATGTAGCGTATCCTGGCTGGAAAGAGAGTAGTTTGCGAGATTGGATGGCAATGCTGAGAGCGGGAGGGTGTCTAAGCATGACAGCTGAGGTGATGAGCATGTGCCTGTTGAGGGGATAAAGTTATGCTTAAGGGGTGGATGCCTGTTTGCCAGCACCTGTACAGGCACAAAGGGCTGTGATGTGAGTCCCTGAGGCTTCTGCTTGCTGAAGCCCTCCAGCGCAGCCCGGGAGAAGCTGCCGAAGGCAGGCGGGGGGACTTTGAGGAGGAGCAGGCAGCTCCTCCAGTGGAGGAAGCTGTCCCCACACGGGTGCCATGGCAGAGAGAGGGGCAGGAGGTGGGGGCTCGGGCCAGGGGGTGGTGGTGGAGGCATTTGGGGCACAGGATGGGCTCCGCAGTCAATACCATGCACCACGCACCCTCCCGGGGCTCCTGTGGACTCCTGTTCCTGGAGCAGCAGCACTCTGAAAAGACATCCAGATAAATCAAACTAATGCGAGCGGGAGGCGGACACGGGCTCCCTCTGCGGGCCCCCGCTGGCTGCCCGCGAGCGGGGCCGAGCCGGGCTATGCAGCTTGCTTCCTCCGGGCTTATTTGGGGGGCCGCTATGGGTCGATCTGCCATCTCCTGGAGGAGGATTCCCACAGTCTGCTGTTGCATGCAGGCCCTGATATTTCGGGGTGTACCCCCATCACCGTCATGCCCCAGGCCATGGGGATCTGGTTAGAATCAGAGCGCCCGGGTGATGGGCGCAAACCTCCTCCTTGTCCGGGGATATTCCCTGCACAGCCGGGAATGTTTAACCTTGGAGTCCCGCGGGATGCCCTCCCTGCCGTTGATTCCTGCCCGCACCGCGCTGAGGTGCAGATCCC
>JAOEHX010041665.1:29930-42207 GCA_025448015.1 Bolborhynchus lineola | reverse complement strand
ACAACAAAAAAAAAAAAAACAAAAAAAAACAAACAAAAAGAAAGACCAGATTCTGCTGAATTTCAGTGGCCCTCTGAGTAAAACATGACAAAATTATCTGAGAAGTTATAATTCTCTTATTGCTGAAAGGATAAATATTAAGAATGTTGCTGTTGGGGGGGGGGGGAAGGAAGGGAGGGGAGAAGCAGCAGAATAGAGCCCAGTTATTTTATTTTTTTATTTTTGAAACGTGTGGGGGTTTCCCTGTCAAAAGTATTAGGATATATGACTACTAGTAGTACATAAGTTTTAGTTTGCATTTTTCCTTCAATGTTGGAGAAAAATTGTTTCAGATAATATGAAAGAAATGAAATACTGAAGGATTCCTTGAGGATGCTGTGGTTCTTGATTGAAAGCTCTTTAATGAGCTAGCAAAGAACCAAAGTCAAACCCCTAGCATATGCGGCCTACAATCCAAAGCCTTCTCTTCGCAGCAAACAAACTGGCTTTTTAAGTTCCTGGCATAGGCAAAATATGCAGTTTTGTATCACTTCCTTCAGAAGAAAGACAAAAGCAAACAGTTGTCTCAACCTAAACAAATGTGTAGCTGCACACACCATACTTCTGAGTAAAATATTGCTTCACTTTTATCAGAAGTCACATGACTGAGTGAAAAACTAAAACAAAGATTTTATAGGAAAATGTATCAAAGGAGTTCTATTTTTAACCAATGACCACTTTAGATTTGAGCCATTAATCATCCTTTGAACATGCTGATTTGGTGAAAGGGGTCTATCACTGAAGATATTCAGCCCAGTACTGAGAAATTAAATCCAGAAAAGCCTTTTACAATATTTATTTTTAAATATAAGGTGGTGATTGCATGCGCTGCTTGCTATGATCTTTAAACTCAGAGATACAATTGCACCTCTAAAAAGCAAGATACAGAAGAGAGGAGGTTATGCTATACAGGAAAGGTGATCATCTCCAGTCAAGAATGGTAGGAGTCTCATAAGCCACTACAGTGACTACTGATGAGAAAATAAACCATACTATACTATTTTATTCAAAATTTTGTATTTAGATGTGATGGCACTGTGAGAATGTACCTGGATGAACATGGACATGTGAGCAATCCGGACAGTTATCCGGACAGCTACTTGACAATCATGGAGTAGTGAACCAAAGGCTTTGAAGCTTTGAGAGGTTACTAAAGGATGTGTACATGCAGAAGGTCTGAGCATGTTGGCACAGAAAGCTGCTGAGGAAGATGTACAAGAAGGAACTGATAACTGTAACCTTGAAACATAACTACAAACTTGAAACAAGCTTGGAACATATGTTGTAATGGTTAACCAATCATTAAGTTGTTGCTAACATGTAGCTAAGGGATATTAACCAATCAGATACTGCCGAATATTCAAGCTTCTTGAAAATTGTCTATGTAAAGTGTACTCATGCTGCAATAAATTGTCAACACTCCAATTACATTAATTGTTGCGTGTTGCCCGAGCTCCCGCCACATGGCACCACACTTGCTCATGAGGCTCACTTGCAAAGCAAGGATAGTAAAGTTAACGATTCAAATTTCTTTTGTTCATTAGGAACACAACTTTTTATACTATACCTTCTTGCATTCATGTAATGCACTGTCATATCCTGGACATGCACAATACCGCTTTCCTTCACCCTAATTCTGGTTTTATACTGTACCTAGTGCAGTACAGTTACAAGAAATTTTTATTTTTTCTTGTTCCCTACAGGGAAGCTTTTATCTTCTTCAGTATCTCACTTTTCTGCAAAAGTCATTGAAGCTGTGGGGTAACTATCTCTGTTCAAGGTCAAAAAAACCCAAATTATTTAATCTCCCCATACCAATCATGGGGAGTTTAAACACTACTGTAAGTTTGTTGTGGTTCTAAACATTATTTTACCTTTTACATTTTCATTCTCAAAGAATAATTAATTGTCTTTATTATCTGCTGTAGGTTGAGATAGGCCAAGACTCTGAAATGGCAACTTTTTACTGAGAAGATATCATTATGCTTTTCAGGGGGTTTTGCTGATTTGGTTTGGGGTTTTTGTTTGCATTTCTTTTGATGTATAGAAAGTATCTTTCAGTTTCAAGTAGAAAAAAAAATAGTCATGGCATCTACTAGCTGAAAAAGAGTATTTCCACATAAGAAAATTGCTACAAAATATAAATATTTGATTCCTTTAAGAAACGTTTCTGTGAAGTCAAACAAATTGTTTCTCTGACCAAAAGACTTTTATTTTGTATAATTTTTTTAATTCATTGGCAAAAATTGGTAATAGGAGTAGGAGTGAAGGATTTGAGTATACCCCAAATTTCATTCTATCTCAAAATGCTTCCAAATATTCCATTACACTTAAAGCACTTATGTTAAAATATCTTTAATATTTTAAGACCTGTTTCATACATGTTTGTGTTAAAAAATAAAATGTGTTTAAATAGCTTGAAACTGTGTGACATTTCCAACTTGCAAGCTATATTTGCTTTTACTGAGAATAGGTTCATATCTTTCAAATTTACTATCAGTCAAAATGGGTTTTTTCCTACCTATAACCAAGTTTATATCTAATCAAACTTTGTTAATTTTAAAAGGAATTAACAAATAATTCTTCAGGAATACTTAGAAAAATAAGAAGAAGGAGAAATGTTTCATTAATTCTGGAAACTACTGAAAAAATAATGAGATTTAAAACAAAAACAAATTCCTTTTTGTGGTTTTTTTTTGTTTGTTTGTTTGTTTGGTTGGTTGGTTGGTTGATTTTGTTTGTTTGATTCTTCAGTATCTTTCTATTTTTCTCTTAAAAAAAAAGGAGGTTGGAGAGAGGAATCCAGGGTGGTTCTGGCTTACAATGGTAGCTTCAAATAACTGTCTTTTCCATTATTTGATCTTTTGATGCTTTTGTCTTCACTGGTAACTTCTGTTATTTCTGAGATAAAAGAGTATATAGAAGAGAGGAAAAGAAAAGAAAGATATAATGCAGTATGTAAAAGATAGGAAAAGCATGCTAAGGCACACAAAAAACAACATGCTTGGTGACAGGCAGCATGGCTTCACTAAGGGGAAATCCTGCCTGATCAATTCAGTGGACTTCTATGATGTGATATGGAACTGATGGACTGGGGTAGAGCAATTGAAATCACCTACCTGGACTTGCGCAAACCATTCGACTCTGTCCTGCATGACATCCTGTCACTAATTTGGAGAGATATCAATTTAATAGGTGGACCACTCAGTGGATAAAAACTGTCTCGATGGCTGAACGCAAAGAGTTGTTCTCAGTGGCTTAATGTCCAGCTGGAGGCTAGTAACGAGTAGTGCCCCTCAGGGATCGGTGTTGAGACAGGTCCTGTTCAACATCTTTGTCGGTGACATGGACAGTAGGATTGAGTGCGCCCTCAGCAAGATTGCCTTTGACACTAAGCTGGATGGTTTGGTCAATATGCTGGAGGGAAGGAATGCCATCCAGAGGGATCTTGACACACCTGTGAGGTAGGCAGATGCCAACCTGATGAAGTATAACCAAGAAATGTGCAAGGTCCTACACCTGAGTCAGAGCAATCCCAGGCACAGCTCCAGGTTGGACAGAGAAGAGATTCAAAGCAGCCCTGCAGAGAAGGACTTGGGGGTGTTGCTCAATGAGAAAATGAACATGAGCTAGCTTCAGTGTGTGCTTGCAACCCAGAAAACCAACCTATCCTGGGCTGGCAGTTCGAAGGAGGTGATCCTGCCCCTCTATTATGCTCTTGTGTGAACTCACTTGGAGTATTATGCGCAGTTCTGGTGTCCTCAACATAAAAAGGACATGGAAGTGTTGGAACAAGTCCAGAGGAGTGCCATGAGGATGATCAGGAGGCTGGAGCACCTCCAATATGAAGATAGGCTGAGAAAGTTGGGGCCATTCAGCCTGGAGAAGAGAAGTCTGCATGGCGACCTCATAGAAGCCTTCCAGTATCTGAAGGGGGCCTGTAGTGATTCTGAGGAGCGACTCTTCATTAGGGACTGTGGTGAAATAATGAGCGGTAACAGGTTAAAACTAAAACAGGGGAAGTTTAGATTAGATATAAGGAAGAAGTTCTTTACTGTGAGGGTGGTAAGGCACCAGAATAGGTTTCCAAAGGAAGCTGTGAATGTCCATCCCTTGTGATGTTAAAGGCCAGGTTGGACGGAGCTTTGTGTGGCATGCTTTAGTGTGAGGTGTCCCTGCCCATGGCAGGGGGGTTAGAAGTTGGTGAGAAATGTTTAGAACTGTGGTGACATATTCAGGCGTTTAGATACCTTGAAGACAGGACTCAATTTATTAGGCCAGGTCAACTGCAGGCTAGTGGAGCTGGTCTGACAATGAAGGTGAAGAGCAGTTTTGGTAGGAGGCTTGCCAGGCTGGTCAAGAAAGCTTTAAACTAGATGTGTTGGGGGGGGAGGGCATCATTCCATCCCAACACTCTCAGTCAGTTGCCAGGACCTATAATAAATGTTCGGAGCAATGTAGAGATATTTCAGCCACTCCACTTAATGAGCCAGCTTCTTTTGGAGCTCACCTCAGATGCCCTGATACAAACGCCCATAGCATGGGGAACAAACAAGAGGAATTAGAGATGTATGCAATTCTATATCTATTGTATGATATCATAGGCATCACAGAAACATGGTGAGATGACTCCTGTGACTGGAGTGTTGGAATGGATACTTACAGGCTCTTTAGAAAAGATAGGCCTGGCAGGCAGGGAGGGGAATTGCTATTTCTGTTAGGGATAGGCTGGAGAGCATGGAAATCTGGAGACAGACGATCAGTTAAGAGAGGATTTGTGTGTCGGGGTTAAAAGGAGAACACCTATGGGGTACGTTATTGTGGGGATCCATTACATACCGCCTGATCAAGAGGAATCTGTGGATGAAGCACTCTATAGACAGATAGGAACAGCCTCACACTCGCAGGCCCTTGTTCTCATGGGGGACTTCAACCACCCTGATATCTGTTGGAGGGATGGTACAGCCCTGCACAAACAATCCAGGAAGTTCCTCGACTGTGTGGAAGACAACTTCCTTCTGCAAGTAATAGAGGAGCCAACAAGGAGAGGTGCCATGCTTGACCTCATGTTCACCAACAGGGAAGGGCTGGTTGGAAATGTGACAATCCAGGGCTGCCTTCATTGCAGCAATCATGAGATAGTCGAATTCAAGACCTCGGGACAGTGAGAAGAGTGTGCAGCAAGCTCACTCCCCTGGACTTCAAGAGAGCAAACTTTGGCCTATTCAGGAACTTGCTTAATATGGTTCCACGGGATACAGCCCTAGAGGGCAGGGGGTCCCGAAATTCTTGGTTGATATTCAAGGATCACCTGCTGCATGCTCAGGAGTGATATATCCTACTAGAAGGAAGTGCAGCAGCAGGGCCAGGAGATCTCCTTGGATGGATAAGGAGCTGCTGAGGAAAATTCAAAAGAAAAAAGAGGCTTATAAAAAGTGGAAGCAAGGACAAGCAGCCTGGGAAGAATACAGGAATGTTGTCTGGGAAGCAAGGGACCAGGTTAGGAAGGTTAAGGCCCACTTAGAATTAAACTTGGCTAGGGATGTGAAAGGTAACAGGAAGCGATTCTATAATTACATTGCAAATAAAAGACAGACTAGGGACAACGTGGGCCCTCTCTGGAAGCTAACAGGAGAACTGGCTACCCTGGATTTGGAGAAGGCTGAGGTTCTTAATGACTTCTTTGCCTCAGTCTTCACCTGCAAGTGTTATGGCCTCACCTCCCAGGTCTTGGAAGGCAGACACAGGGACTATGAGAATGAAAACCTTAGCTCCTCTGTAGAGAGGACCTGCTGCACGTGCAGCCCAGAAAGTCAACCGTATCCTGGGCTGCATCAAAAGGAGCATGACCAGCAGCTCGAGGGAGGTGATCCTGCTCCTCTACTCTGCTCTTGTGAGACCTCACTTGAAGTATTGTGTGCAGTTCTGGTGTCCTCAACATAAAAAGTACATGGAACTGTTGGAACTAATCCGGAGGAGGGCTATGAGGATGATCAGGGGACTGAAGCACCTGCTGTATTAAGATAGGATGAGAAAGTTGGGGCTGTTCATCCTGGAGAAGAGAAGGCTGTGTGGAGACCGCATAGCAGCCTTCCAGTATCTGAAGGGGGCCTGTAAGAATTCTGAGGATGGACTCTGCACTAGGGACTGTAGTGGTAGGACAAGGTGTAACAGGTTCAAACTTGATCAGGGGAAGTTTAGATTGGATATGAGGAAGAAATTCTTTACTTTAAGGGTGGTGAGGCAATGGAATGTGTTGCACAGGGAAGTTTTGAATGCTCCACCCCTGGTGATGTTCAAGTCCAGTTTGGACAGATCCTTGGGAGACATGGTCTAATGTGAGTTGTCCCTGCCCATGGCAGGGGGTTGAAACTTGATGATCTTAAACTCCTTTACTATCCTAACTATTCTATGATTCTATGATTCTATCTTAAGGTCCTTTCTTTTGTGGCATATGAGGCACAGACTGCAGCTGTGGTGCAACCAGAGAAGTTTGCTTGTTGAGCCTACAGACCTTTATAGTACTGTGACTAGTGCTGAGTTGCAGTTAGCTCCTTTGGTACTTTTCCATCATGAAACAATGTTCCTTCTCCACGCGCACATCATGCGCTTCTCCAGCCAGTGACCTTACTGATCATGTGCCTTTCAGCCAATCATATTACTGTCCCCCCGCCTTCGCTTAAGCAACCTTTTTTAACCATATATAAACATTTTTCTCTGCTACTGGTTAGTGCTATATTGTTACTTCTCATTCTCCTTGAACACACATTCTTTGTCCCCTTGGCCCATATTTCCAGTCGTAACTACTCTATGATTCTATGATTCTATGAAAGCTTGTCTGGCCAGTGTAACACATCAGGCACTGGCTGACATTCTGAGATTCATTTGGCTGCTAAGCATTGGTGTGTCTGACCTGAGAAAACACCAGGAAGAGATAAATGCGAAAGGTTGCAGCAGTCATGATAATCTGAAACATAATGATGAAACATCCCTGTTTCTGCTCAGATACTTTTTAGATCAATTGTAAATCTGAATTACCTAACAAATCTTCATTGAGAAGAAAAAGTTTACAAGAAATAAAGCAAATATCACTGCAGGCAGAAAAATAGGTTTCTTGGTGAGAAAACTGTCCTGGTAATAAAAGTATATATACCTATTTTACTAACTTCCTGGGCATTTTCATCTGTGTTTCTAAGTGAGGGAAATTATGGGATATTTATTTTTTAATAAAGATCAACTTTTGTATACAAAAATAACAGAATTTAATAGATATTTTTGTTGTTGCTGATATAAGTCACAATTAAACTAAGGCATAATAAAAAAAAAAAAAAAAAAGTTAAACAAAATGGATGAGACCAAAGATTTTTTTTTTTTTTTTTTAACTAGGTTAACATGAATATGTCATTCTTTGCATTGGCAAAAATTCACATATGGTTTGAACATGATGTTGCCACATATAATCAGGTGTTCTTTGATTTTTTTTTAAAAAAATAGAAAATAAAAGAAAAAGCTTTGATCCCATCTATTTTGCTTAAACTTTTTTTCTTTTTCTTTAATATGCCTCAGTTTAATTGTAAAAAATATCAGAAACAATAAAAACATCCATTAAAACTCTTGTTTTATTGCTTTATGTCTTATGAGTTGCATTTGTCGTAGTTTTAGATTTGTTAGGTTTGTGTGTTATAACGGTAAATAAGCCTTCAAGGGATAGGAGAATTTTAAAGACATCCCATTTGGATGTATTCTAAAACCCTGGATAAAATAGGGAGATCCTCAGGAGGGACTGCAAGGAGACAAGGTCTGATATCATGATGGCCGCGGTATTAATTAGTGGAGAAAAATTTCTAAAGAATGGGATTTTGGATAACAATATGTTGTTACAGTTAATAATGATTTGAAAAGAGGAAGAAAGTGGGATGAAGTGATGTTTTGTGATACTTTTTTCACTTTGCATTATCATCCAGAGTGGCAAAAGTACTGTGATATAAACTTAGCTTTAACCAACCCTCTGGTGTTAGTTTTGCAGAAAGGTAAAAGAAAGAAGTTAAAAAGGTGGTGCTCTTTGTGTGTTATGGAACAAGCATGTTTGAAACGTAGATGAAAGAGATGAGGATTTGGACCTGATGGTGGTGCCCAGCTGTCACCTGGAACAAGGGAAAGTGGTAGCTGAAGGGGTGGACAATGTAGCATTTGAGGATCAGATAAATGAAGGAACCAGGGATCTGAAACCTGTATCCTGATTGTGGGACAGACCTGAGGAAGCCAGGGGGAAGTGATTCAAGCCCCACTTTGACAGGCCGTAGGTGCAGAGGGACCAGTAATTGTTCCCTTTCTGATCACAAACTTTAACTGGAAGCAAGCGGCAGGAAAATCTAGGGACAATCCTGATAAGGTAGCAGGGGAATTTCAGATGATTAGGACTCAGGGTTCAGACTGGAAGGACATTGAGATCATGATGGTAGCTATGTCTGACAGCATCTAGAGATGGTCAGGAAAACAGTAAGGTGTGTCTACATACATCACATAGACCTCAATCAAAGAAATGTTGGAAAAGATGAATAACACACTCAAAGCTCCATTAGGAAAAGTATGTTAAGAAACATCTACGTCTTGGGTACAGGCTTTACCTCTTGCTTTGCTAATAATGAAGATGAAACCTAAAAGGAAATATCATCTCAGTCCTCATAAAATTCTCTACTGGCAATCATACCAAGTACCTAGTCTGCCTTGGGACATGCATATAAGAGGTGAAAGTGACATGATTAAATATTTAACAGCCTTGGGAAAAGTTATATTGGAAATTAACAAACAAGTTGTTGTAAATAAATCTCTAGGTTTGGATTCCCCAGCTCATCTATTCCAGCCCGAGGACTGAATCTCTGTAAAATCTTGGAACTCTGAACCTTTGACAGAAAAGTGGAAAGGCCCCTTTCAAAACCTTTTAACCACCTACACTGCAATAAAGATAGAAGGTGAAAAAGCCTTGGATCCATTATTCATGAAGCAAAAAGGCTCCACCGTCCTGCAAAGTCAAACAATCACCTTTAAAAATCAAGTTAATTAGACAAAATTTCTAAAGGAATAGAGTGTAAAATGGGTTTAGCTACCATGGGAGTAATCACCAAAGCTGGAATGAAGAGGCACTGCAAACCCTTGGCATGCAGGACAGCCGGAATGATCCCCTGTGCATTCAGTGCTGCAATAAAGAATGCCCGCTTTCTAAAACTCTAAATTTGAGTCTTAGAGTGTTCTTTTAGCTGGACTTTTGGTAACATACCTTAAAATCTTCAAGCCGGTTTTCAGATTACAAGGCCTTCATGCTTAATGGAAAAATACTACTGTAAGTAGTAATAAACTGAAAGTATGACAATTACGTCGGCCACATAGGAATTGTAAGATCCTGAATGTTCATTCAATTGATGCCTATCTACTGTCTAATTTTACAGACACCAGAGTGCATAATAACTTTATTTTAAGAGATATTTTATAACTTTATTTAGCATTTATCATGGAAACATTCTAGAGAAATGTCTAAATTAGTGCTAGAGTAAACACCTCCACCAAGGTAAATGAAATAATGCCAGGAATGTAACAGGTCCATTTGTTTTAAAATAAAATCTAAATAAAACATTGCATGGTGATCAAAAGGAGAAATAATAACATGCTGAATTAAAGAGTCATTTCTAGAACAACCGTCAAATTAAGATGGGACCAAACTAAAACTTGGATTAAATATTTATGTTTTAGATTATATTTTTGATAACCCACTTGATCAAATTCCAGATTTCTTGCCTAGTTCTTGCCTAAATCTATTTTTCAAAATATTTAAGGGGAGCTGGAAGCAGGGTTAAAAAGCATCAAAACATACCTATTAGGAATTTTAACTTTATGTGAAAATATATATTGCATTGTTCATAACACCTAAATTTTAACTTTGATTCTAAAGAATAGTCTCTAATCTGGATTCGGCTTTTAACTTTCATCCCTAAGAAGTGTTTAAGAAGCATGGGATGATAAGAAGAAGGTGGCAGACTGAAGACAAAGAGGTCATATCTGAGGACAAATGCATAACCTTTTTGACCATGTCTAAGGTGTATCTCCTGGATAACTATTTTTCTGCTATGGGATTTATATCTCTGAACCCCTTCCAAAAGCATGACACTCACAACCATTTTTTCTGTTCAAAACTTATATAGTATTTTATAACATCATGAAATTCTTCTAGTTCAGAAGGTACCTCTCTCTTCCCATTTTTATCACTTAGTGGTTTGTTGAATACTCATTTGAGACACAGTAAAAATGTCTTTCTCTGCCTGAGGGACACATGCACAGATCAAGGGCATTCTCACTCCTTTCTTTTGAAACTGCTCCATTTTTCATGAAATAATCAAAGATTGTTGGACCAAAGACGGAAAGAAAGCAAGGGACAAAATATGCATGTGTGTGACTTTCTAGCTTACTGATTAGAGCTGTCACTCAGAAGAAGAGAAGACATCTGTGGTTTAGTTTCTGCTTCAGTAGCTCTGTGGGTTTCTCACTATTACCTTTTCCACGTGATGATACACGGGATTTAAACCTTACATTGTCTTTCTGAACAGAACATATTAAAGCAGAAGAATGATTTGAAAACAAGATTTTTAAATCATAATTTTGAGTTCTAATTAGTTCTTGAATTAAAACAAATGCGGTGATGCTGCTATGGAACTTATTTTGATTTCATCTTCCAGACAACATAGGACATACATAGGACATTCAGACAACATAGGGTGCTAAGTTTGTACTTCCTGGGGAAGCTGGGAATGAGTTAGATATTGATCCAATAAGCTCTATCAGTATTGAATTGAAACACTTTTTGACATGCTCAGAAAAGATATTGGTAAGATTGCAGTGTAAAAATAATGGACTGCTCCAGGTTTCAGTGCTATTGAATTAGAGTTTGAAAATGGTAGTTTTGGATATCAGCGACCAAAATTACAATAAAGAGGAATGTAAATGTCTGTATTCTTTTTTTACCCTTAGCTTTTGATGTCTTTAAAAGTAAAATCAAAACAAAAACCTTTCAGCTGTGATGTTACAACCATTACAATGACAAAGTCATGCAATGTTCATTTATTATCATACAGAAAAAGTCAGTGGGAGTTAGTAATGAACATTGATAAATCTCTTTTGTGAGAGCTGATAAGTAAACAAAACCCATCAGTTTGCCCAGTTGACATGCCTTCAGAGGTGATGTCAATAGAAGATCACAAGGACAAAATCTACAGTTATGAGTCACTTGGTTACGTGTGGAAGACAAAATATGTCAATAAAAACTAGAAAAAATTATCCAGTAAATTAATCTTAGGACGGACATTTTTTCTTAGGCATTTTCAAACAGAGAAAGACCTTATGCCAGTAATCTTGAAATCATTCAAGCAAATCAATTTGGAAATGCAGCATGAGAGGTGGGAAGTAGAACATAGGAAGATGCAGTTATTTGCCCCCTAGGAAAACTGATCTCTGCTCCAGCCTTGTGTCTGTTGATTTTGTAAATCAGAGGTTTGATTGAAAACACAGCTGCCAGGTAAGACGACAATGGGAGCCACAGACGTATGGACCCAAGGAAGCTCCAGTAGCCTCTAATGAGGTAAGTCAACTGCCCTTGACACAAGGCTGTCTGCAGCCTTTTCTCTAAACGATTCACAATTAGGGAGGGTCAAGAATCCTTTTAGCATGTGCTAGGGCAAGGCCAATACAAAATCTAGGCAAGAGCACAGCTCCCATGGTGTAGTTAATAAAGCTTAGTTAACTGATACAGCAGTTCATACAGCAGGGTGCAAGGAAGTCAGTACATGATAGGGCATGCTCCCTAGCAGGTATTGAAGCAGTTATCTCTGCTTAAGCAGAGGTTTCGACCCTGACAGATCTTCAGATTGTGGGTTTGGTCTTGTGAGTCCTAAGCTGCAGGGAGTACTGGGGGCCTCTCTCTGAGGCTAGAGACATGTCCCTCTTTCAAACTAAAGGAGCTTATGGAAGGAAGTGAACAGCTTGCATGGAACCAGAAAGGATGAGAAATATGGACAGGATCTTCTTGAGACAGCTTCAGAGTCCTGAACCTCAGCATTAGTGGAGACACAGGTAGAGTCTATCTCTAGTATAATAGTGTCGTGGTTTAGGCCGTAAATCAGCCACGCTGTTTGCTACATGGAGAATCGAAAGAATGCAACTCCCACAGGTTGAGATAAGAACAGTTTAGTAA
>JAOEHX010041665.1:6157-16908 GCA_025448015.1 Bolborhynchus lineola | reverse complement strand
CTGCTTCCTCCCAGCTTCCCCTCCTCCCTGGCAGAGCATGAGGCTCTGAAAGTCCTTGGCCAGACCAAACATCACTAGTCCATAACTAAAAGACGTTGTGTTATCAGCGCTACTCCCAGGCCAAAAGTCAAAACCACAGCACTGCACCAGCTATCGAGAAGGGGAAAAATGGCTGCTACTGCTGAACCCATGACAACTGCCTATTTTCTGAATAGGAAGCGAAGTTGGTTTTCTGTTATGACGTGTCAGTTGTTATGTTACTGAAACTAAAATTATTTGCAAATCAAGGCAGAAATATAACCTTACTTGTGATGATTTTCTCTGAAGAAAGAATATGGGCTAAGAATGTTGATGTAATTAGAATGAAAAAAAAAAGATTATATATATTATTTATATTATTAATAAAGATATTATTTATATGCATCTCCAGCATTATAAATAAACAGAAAAATGAATGTTATTTCAAATAAAAAAACATTTTTCTGGAAATAAAGGAGAAGGAGATGACAAGGCATAAATAGTCATAAACCAAAATAGCAATAACATTTTTATTTTTTTTTTCAACTAAAGTCATTGCACAACTGACTTACCTAAAGCTCTTTGAAAGTGATAGATTAAAAATTTTAAGAAACTAAAGGAGAAGTAACTGTGCTATAGAGATTGCCGACACACATTGTTTTCAGAGCAGGGTTGTGAAACTTTATGGCTAATTCTGTGGGCATATTGTACTGTCAGTAGCTGGTGGAGGCAGATTTCTTTGTGGTATCAGTGGTGTCAGCTCAGTTTTCAAGTCTGTGTGAGCTTTGGTATTTCTAAGTTATTTTGCTGACACACGTCCTGCTAACTTCAAATGGATCATCGCTTTGCATAGTTGATTAGTGTAGCATTTGCTCAAAGTTGAAGGAAAAGTGACATTTTCATGCTTATATTGCTGGGAAGTATCTCTTATATATGAAGGTGGTACAAAGAAATACTAACTTCAATAATTTCAGTTAGGCAACTCAGATCAGAATTTCAAAATATCAAACTGTGATAGCAGAAGTATTGTATGAACATTGGTGAGATCACACCACAGCTTTAGGACCCCCACATCTATCTGTTAGCATGGCCCATTGAGTCATGGGGGAAAGCATTTCAGAAAAATGCTGGAAGAGATTGGAGCTTGTGTTGCCCCCTTATTTCACTTTGGTCCTTTTACTTCAGTGTGTTTTACTTGGTTCTGTTGTTCTGCCTAGTTCCCTCTACTTTGAACTTCCTTCCTTCAAATGAACTACAGTTTCTACATCTGCAGGTATTGTTGACCTCTGCATCTGAATTGACATCAATAGCAGTTTAAGACAAAACTGTACTTAGACTCATATTTCATCAATGATGTGAGAGCCCATAGCTTTGAATTTGTAGAGGCTACACTGCTTATTAAAATGCCAAGCTTATGATAGAAAGTCAGTTTATCACAAGTAAATTCATTGATCTACCCAGCCTTGTTACAAAACAGCCCAGGAAAGGTTTGTAGGTAGGGTTCCCAAGTTACATCCTCTGATCACAGATTTTTTTTTGCAGTCTGTCTTCCAACCAGCTGCCACACAGCGAGTAGTGTATTATGCCAGCTTTTAGGCTGTGATAGCTTCTGTGCATGGCCACAGATGGGTAATGAATGGCTCCTGGCACCAACTCCAGATGATTATGTATTAAAAAAGATAATGATAATTACCTAAGCATTTGGGAGCTCTCCTTTCTCTTCCAGTTGCCAGGAGGTTGAAGGCAGTTTCTGATAACTGTAACTGTGCTGTGCCAGGTAGAGAATTCTCTCTTCCATATATTACAGTTGTTTCTCAGGGGTTTTCTTCATCCTTAATTTAAAATAGTATTCCATAGTTTCCAATATCTTAAAATCTTTAATTTCTCCCTCATGTCTTGAATGGTGTTGTTTACTGGAGAGACCTCTTGATGGAGGCAAATACCTAGAAGCAGGTTGTTGTTCTCTCAGCCATCCATGTCGCTTGATAACATCTTCCTAAGAAAGAAAAGAAATGGTAGTTCATTGGCTGAACTACAATGAAGCCTGAGCAGCATATCCTCCTTGATGTTAACAAATCAAAGCCTTTGAGTAGCTGTGCTGAACAATCACAAATTTTCCCTTCTGAACAATATTTGTGGGATGTTTTTTATCTAAACAAAACTTCACTACCTTTTTTAAATGTACAGTTGCTGTTTCAGTAATAATAGTCATAAATATATACCTATTCAACGAATGGTTTCAATTCAACAATGGTTTTGGTTGTTTTTTAATATTTGAAATTTTTAACAGCTTGCAAGTCATTCATTTTAACAAGGATGTAGAAGATTTCATATTCTAAAATGATCTGTTCTTAGGTTGAAGTTCACTTTATTGAGAGCACTAAGGGTAGGATTTGTCTGGCTTTGTTTTGTGAAAGTTAGACATCAAATTAATCTTGACCATGGTTCTTGTTTCCCTCAGTGGTGATACAAGAAAACTCCAACAAGTCAATTCATATATCTGTTTCAGTGTGAAATAAATCAACCCATATATTAATTGATTGTACAGTTAGATTGGATTCCCTATTTCTAAATTTAGTAAAGAAAATTCTTGACCCTGAAAACAGAAAGCTATGAAAAGGAATAACGCCCCTGAATGTTTTACTAGTGAATGATAAGTTCAGGGTTTTTGACCTTTCCTTTTACCTACCAACCTCCTTAGTTCAGTGTTTGGGAAGTGAAAATAAGGGTTACTTTTAACAATATCTTACCTGAATTTTGTTTAGCAATTTGGTATTTCTTATTTTAAAGGTAGTGTGACACACATCTGTTTGACTTTGTGATAGAGTAGAATATGATTCGTGTTAAAAAGAATAAAGAAGTGATAATTTGTTACAAAATATAGTGGAGAAAGTAATGAAATGAGAAACCATTAATATGGGGCAGATAGTGACTTGTATATACAAGAGACTGAGTTATTATATCCACATAGTTAAAGATGTTGCCATCCATAACTTTATTGGATATAAGAAAAAGCAAGTCTAGAAAACATGGGGTTTAAATACTCCTAGTCTAACTTAGAGAACCATGTTTTTGTTATAAGCCTGTGAAATGATAATAGCTCCTTTTACAATGTTTTTATTGTAAGCCTGTGATGTGATAATGGCCTTTCTACTTATCAGTTAGCTTTTAGCCTAACTTAGGGCCCTTCTACTTGTCGGTCAGCTTGAAAATAGTGCCTCCCATAAATCTGCTAGTTTCGGGTACTCCTCATCTGCCCAACTGGTGTTGCTTATTATTAGAACAATGATCACACTGCTCTAAATTTTAGCCAACTGTCAGAAAACTTGCAGGCACAGCTGCTTTTAATTAATTGTGATGACTGGGACATGCTAAAGGTGAAAAGTGCAGCCTGAGGAATCCTACTTACTTCATTGTGAAGAACCCTGCCCACAGGAGGAAGACTTCTACTTCATCCTGAAGACCCCTGCCCATGATTGACAGAGGGAAGTGAGCAAGCACCAAAAGGGGGGGGGAAATAATTGCAATATCCCCTTCTCTCTCAGGAACCTACTGAATATGCATGTTTGCGTGTAATAAATGTCTGTTCACTTAACCCCCCCCGGTGTATGACTTAGGTGGAGTGATGACTCCCCGCGCACCCAGCACTGCTTGCTTATCTCCCATCAACTAGCACAATAAAGAAATTGTCCGTTAACATTTGTGCTGGCATTGGATATTTATAACAAATTCCTTCTTTAACAAATAATAGCTCTTGAGACTCACAATTAGCAATACACTGATGTTTTAACGTGGGAATATAGATAGGTCCTTTTGAGATGAAAAGGTCCTCTTACATAAAAAAGAATATATGAAAAAGAAAACCTCCTTTGGATTACAATGGAACTCAGTGATTGTCTTCCACAATCAGGCACTTCAATGAGAATATCGAATGAACTAGAATTCAGATATCACATTTAGGTTTTACTTTGATTTCCAGATAAATCAGTAGGAATTTTGCCACTAGCACTTTGGAAGCAGGATCTAAAAATATATCATGGACACTTTTTTATGCATTTTTTTTTTTTTTTTTTAAGATTTCTGGTAGAGATACATTTAAATAGAAAGTCATAGATCTGATTTTATCTCCTCCACATTTCTTGGTAATCATTCTCTAATAGATTGAATTTCTAGTCACTCATTAAAAAAAAAAAAGAAAGAAAAAAAAGAACAACCAAACAAAAAAACCCAAAAACCCAGATTTGCTTTAGATGGTTCTATATGGCAAATAAATCTGTTACTCCTGTTCTCAGGTAACTATATACTGGATATTGTTTCCCTCACTATCAGCAAAGAATCTCTTTTTTTGACATTTAAAAATGAATACATCAATGTATCTCTTAACTAGTTAAACACTGTAAATGTGCGTAAGGAATTTAAGGCATTACTATAGCTTGTAGTCTGTATTATATCTGTGATGTTTTCTGCACTGTTTTTTACTAAAGGGTATGCTGAGGTATTCATTTCATTCTGAAAGATTTAAATACAATAGAGAAAATTATCAAAAATAAATAAATAGAGAAAAATATCAAAAAGTTAATCTTTTGACTGCAAATCTATGTTTTTATTGATGATAGCTGTTGGAGAAATGTGTGAAAACTTATTTTTGACTTGCTGTGAGACAGCAAGTTATTTTTCAATGTCATGTGCATAAATAAAAGAAGTGACAATGACTTTAAACTTGTATGTGCCTTTTTAGCACATTTCCTTACCTTACTTGTAAGTGGCCTCAAAAAAAAAAAAAAGTTAATTTTTTCTGTGATGTTCTTAAATAATTATTGCTACAGTGTTTCAGTCAAGCTATTGACTCAGTAAACAAAATACTCTTGAAATCAAGAAAAAAGTGGAGGCTGCCCAGAATTTACCAATAGCTAGACTGTGTATTGCACATTCTGAAATACACATGGATGGTACTATTGCTATCCACTGCGATGAAAATGTCTTTCAAGTGCACTATCATGGAGGACTATAACAATATGTTGGCCATTGGCTTTTAGAAGTATTCCTGAGGCCTCTGGGACAAAGTTAGGCTGTTAATATGTTTGTCCATTGTAATATCTCTACACAGACTTCTTCAAGCTTCATCCCATGTTCAGTTTTAATTGTCTTGTTCTTTGAAGATGTTTGAAATCATCCGGCCCCTAACTTTAAGCCAACACAATCTTTCAGGCAGGAATCAGTTCACATATTTTCCTTATTCTTTGTATATTCCTTTGTGAGTCCATCATCATAATCATTATGATCAGGTTTCTTATCTGACATATGTCATGACACGCTAATATATGGTATAAACACGTTGCGCATTAACCTTAATAGCACTGGGTCCAGTATGCTAACTGATTATATTAGGCAGATGAAGTGCCAAGATAACATCATTGAAAAGACAACAGGATAATGTTTTAATTTAATGGCATTTTAATTGATGCTTAATTATGTAATGGCATTGTGCGTGGTGCCCAGTAGAAGTGCAATGCTCCCTCTCAAAAAAGGCTATTCAAATTCGCTATCACAGAGTATGTGTTAAACTGCATTTTCAGCTTCCTGCTGCTGCCTTTGGTAGAGAAGTGTTATTGTGGAGAAGAACCACAGGTATAATGGCACTAAGAGAGCATTATCCTCTTTGATTCAAGAGTCAAAAGCTAAAGTGACACTTTCAGAGGTGTCATAAAATGAAAGGGACTTTCTGTACACTAAATATTAGTGAATTATAAAACTTTCTCTTCAACATATATAAAACCCAGAAAAAAACCCAACAAACTCATGAGCAGCTGACTAAGTAAAAACCTTGTACAATTCTCCCATTCTGTATAAGTGTAAGGAGAATATCAATTTGTAATGAATATCCATTTGTAAGAGGCTAAATAAAAATGGTATTTTGAGAAGAAATCCTACTTATAATGCTATAGGTACTGTATGGCTTCTATCAATGTCAGTTGGATTTCGTACTATGCAGAAAAGAAGGTATGAATATAATATGATGAATCAGTTGAGCAAAGATCTGTTAGAGTAGCCTAATATATTCTAAAGTATTCCAAAACATATCTGTATCATAAACAATGCATATTTGACTATACAAAGTATTAGAGTCTAACAAAACAGTCTAATGTCGCCTGTCAGGCAACTTCAATGGGCCTCAATATCAACAGATTTCATGCCCAGGAAAATACCCAAGTACTCCTTTATTCTGATCTGTTGTAGACCACGTTACCAGTACATTCCCACATTATTCTCATATTGAGTTCCTTAATATGTGTTTGTAAATATTCCAGACTGGTAACTACTTTTCCACTAAATAACATTAATGACAGATCATCAGATCTCTTAGATTGATTGCCCCACAACACTTAAAAGTTTGGATTTTGCTTTTAATATAAATTTGTTTGCCTTTAGGCTCTAGTCACAGATTCTTGTTATGGCTTCCCTTACTACATCACGATAGGATGCCTCATCAAGGAACTCTAAACCAGTTAGCATGTATTTTATAGAATCCACATTCTGATTTTTGTTACAATCTTACGTGGAAATAAATAGTTTAACTTATGTTTTAAAATATTTTCTGTGAAATTTGGTCTTAAACCATTTCCAGCTTCCGGCATGACGATATGAAAACATTATATAGAAAATACACCATAGTAGGGAATATAATTTATGTGTTGAACTCTGTGTGATATTTGTTATATCTGTTATATGTTATATACTAATACTAACCATTTATTTTGAAAATATTGATGTGAATAGTGGAAGAAGTCACAATCCTGGCTGTCAGATGGGGTTCAAGGAGGATGGGCAACAGGTAGACTTAAGCTAGAATTCAACTGACTTATCTTCTATTACTTAACTAGTGATTAAGGTCAGCTTGTAAAAATTAATCACATCCCAGAAAAGTCATTTGTCCTTGTGTGCTTCATTAAGATAGTGTTTGCCCTTCAGGCAAGAAAGCAGCAAGTAAATGCCAAGGAATGAACTGATTAAACTAGAGCAGTAGTGAGCTGTTTGCCAGATACTCAAGCTCCTACAAACACATCCACTTCTAGCTTCTTTGTTGGGCAGAGAATAAAATAGCAAATGAGAAGTCCTTGTAGATGCCCTAAACATATCAATGTAATCCATAAAATAAACACTTCATACTGCTCAAGACATAATAGACAGCTATGCCCAGAAATGTTGTGAAACTGAAAAGCTGTAAAGCACTCCAAATATGTGCAGACTCTAAATCAAAGTAAAATTTTACATAAAAATGAGCATTTGTTTTCAATCTAATTGCATGGTAACATAGTTTTATCAGTTAACTGCTGATTCATGCCTATCATACTCTAGCCCTAAAGACAAATATTATGAACCATATTAGGATTAGGTAAAGGGAGGTGTGAATCTGGCAGAAAGTAAGGGAACTAAGGCCCCAAGATCATGAATTACTGCTTTTTGGACAGCTCATAAGAAAAATAATTAAAAAGAAGTGCCAGGAATAAACAGAAAAAGCAGAAAAAAACTACACCATATGAAATATAAATTTTCTTCACTAGAGATAATTCTTTTACCTATTAAGAAACAGAAAAATGTGTGCAAGAATTAATAAGGCACATGCTTTGATATTGTTTGAGTGGCCTAAAAATAAGTTAGAATTAAGTTCCAGTTCAAGAAAAAGGCCAGAGGCTCTGCCTTGCCCCCTTTCCCACCTTTTTTTTTTTTTTTTTTTTGTAAGAAATAAACTCATTTTCACTGTCATAAGTGTCATTAAGAAAGCCTAGTTTGGCCTATTAGGTATTCTGTGATTCTATGTCTCCTACAGTCTCTGTGACTGGATTCCTACAGCTACCTAGGGGTTACATTAAGTACCTCTTACATCAGTCATTGCAATAATCTCAGATTCTTTTTATCTCCTACCGTGTTCACAGTTTGCTATGTCATTCTCATGTCCTCAACAGCTCCTTTACCCTAACAATTGTTTCCTTTCCTCTCTTTGGACTCCTGCTGCTCCTGTCCACCCTTATCTGGTGTTTCCAGTGCATCTTCCATGTTCTCTGCTTCACACATGGGGTTGAGCTGATCAGTCCCACCCTTTGATACTGGTCTGGTATAACTTGAGATGATTGATTGGCAGAAATTGAACAAAGCAAGACCCAAGCTCTTTGATTTTCTCTCAAGAGGACTACTAGCAGGATGTATCTCTTAAGCACACTTTTGACTCTCACCAAACCTGTAAAAACTCCATAGTTTTGAAATCTGTGTTCCACATTCATATTTGATTTTAATTTGCTTAGAAGATTAAAAGTTATTAGTGAGAACACTAACATATGTTTCTGCATAAGCTTCATTTCCATAGGAAGTAAACTAAAAGTGACGAAAAGGAATAATTCTTCCTAACTTTACTGTTATTTGAACTGGGATGAATGGCAAAGACTCCAGAAAACCAGGCAGGTCAGGACAGTCCCTGTATACAAGAGCAGAGTTAGGATATCTGAAGTTCACCAAGCAACTATATTCTCTGATGTCTAATAAATGCAATTTGCAAGGACTCTTGATATGGTACCTTTATCTGCTGTGTTGTAGTTATCCAAAGATTTTAATCAGAATCTGAGTTCTAATTCTTATATAAAGCAAATTTGTCTATCAAAGTCTTGAAATAATATTAATCATAGTTTAAGAAGTATTCCTAGAACTGAGCAAAAAAGACAAGATTATTTGAAAAACTGTACATACCTAAAGTCTCGTCAACACATCTTATGTCTTCCAAAGAGTCTTGACACACTGATATAAATGAATGACAGTTAGTCTAATTCCCAGCTCCAAATGCTCAGTCTAAGTTGCAACTTGTTCTTGAAACTTTCTGTCTGTCTTCCTTGCTGATCTCTTGATCAGCTTTCTTCTATGTACTTTAAATTCCAGTATAACTGACTTGTGTAAATATTCATTTGCTTGACATGCATATGACCCAAACTGACCTGAAGATTACTGAGTGGTGTCAGACACCACAAATTAGAAACAATAAACTCTACTGACCTTGACTCTGAGACCGAGAATACTGTGTAATTTGGGATGAAACACCTATCAGTGATTTGTTGTGGCAAGTTACTGTGGCAATCATTTTTCTGCAGTCCCTACTTTTGTATAATAGACATAATAGCAGTTTGAGGAAATATGACATAATAATCTTTTTTCCATTTTCTCGTGCTTTCTATAAATCTCCCGTATGCTATCCTTCATTACAGAAATTATGATCAAAGTCTTCTGTTAATTCCTTAATCCCAAATATTATTTTTAACCTCAGAAGGAAAATCAAGAACTTGCATGACTTTGGAGCAGTGTAATTTCGAATAATTTAATCATTTAAAAAAAAGCAACAAAAAATGTGATTAATTTCGTGTAAATCACATTCACAGAAAGTATCAGTGAATGCTCACTTACTGAAAGTTAAATCCAAAGATGCTAAAGGGGAAGCAAATACCAGCTTGAAGTTTTTCCATTCTGGGGCTGACATAGTAAACCTTTCTCTAAACATTTTAAACCTTTATCAAAATTAACGTAAATTGAAGATGTGATTTACATCTTAGGACAATGTTGCATTCTTTATTCTCATTTTCTGAAGTTAATAACTGTAAATTGTCTATTTAATCTCTGAAGGAAAATAAAAACTTGTTCTAGTTAAATAATTATATGTTTAATGAATATCATCCTTAAATAAAGAGACTTCTGCACTTTTCTAGTACCTGCTTAGAGAAAGCAAAAGAAAAAAAGAGGACCGAATAATTTCTTATGATTCTATGGTATTTATTTTGGTTTCTGATGACTGTTCATGTAGTTTAGATATCTTTGATGCTTATTTTATTTATTACTTCTGAACTTCTATGTAATTTATTTGATTTCATAAAATCTCACTCTCAAGGCAATAATAGTGCTACTAGGGTTGCCAGATTCCACTGAAATTCGAAGGACTCTCCCAAGGTGTAGGAGTTGTCTGCACAGATGCATTGAGTGATTAGGATTGGGACATTATCTGAGACTTAAAATGCTGGGTAAGTTTATTTGTTTGTTGTTAGAATTACCAGTCAACTCAGAAACAGTTCAAATCACAAACAAACATGATGTTACCATGAGAAGCACAGGGACAATGCAGCCAACTCTTCCCTTTGCAAGAGAGTAAAAGCATGAAGGAGGACAGAAAACAGGCCTAATAAAAGTCAGGAGAGATCTCTTCTCTCTTTGCACTCTTACTATGCCTTTCTGATTGATGGATTCAATCTCTGGTGGCTTAGTGGGGTCTGGCACTGTCCTTGTAGCTGTCTTTCCCATCTGTCACCTTTTACAAGCACACTGCTATACTAATAAGTTTCTGTGCCTATGGGGCTGCTCTGGCTTCAATAAAGCAGTGCTTATTTAATAATAGATCATGGACTGTAGATAATTTAATAATGGAGAAGTTCCAAAGATACATAGACATATCTATGGGACCAATAGGGTAATTCTAAAGAGAAATGGATTCAAGGAGATAAAAGGTAATGGGGATAGCCAGGAACCTTCTAGACCATGGTGGAGTGAATGAAACAATCACTTAAAACCTTGAGGATGCTGAATAACACTTGACAGAGCAAAAAGAGTTCTGAATACTGGAGTTTTTAATCTTTATTTTCTCTGTTCATGACTTGGAGTTTTTTGCTTTTGCTTTTGTTGAAGTATAAAGAATTTGGTTTTTGAGG